>JAECUM010025113.1:0-60067 GCA_016617855.1 Megalonaias nervosa | reverse complement strand
CTCTCTCTCTCTCCCCTCTTTTTCAAATTGCAATTTCATTTGTTTATCAATCTCTCTTTTCTGTCTCTCTCTCCTCTTTTTCAAATTACAATTGCAATTGTTTCCCTTTTTCCTCCTTCTGAAGCTCGATCTTCCTTAACTCCAATTCCATCTTGTATTTCATTTTTAATTCTTTAAATTTTATGTCGGAGTCTGATACCGACATACTGACCAAAGCCAAAACACTTTTATCAAGAACATTTTTCTCTAGCAAATATTGCACCAAAATATTTTCAATCTCTTGTTTCCTTAAGGAAGGTTTTGCTTCAGAAAGATCGTATTTTCTGGCAAGTTCAAGCAACTCATTTTTTTTCAGACTATCCAACTGCTCCTGAGTAGGACTAGAAAGAAAAGTCTTCGCTTTTAATGACATTGTGAATGAAAGCCTGTTGTTTTCACTAAAGATTTCAAACAAAATGTAAAATAGTACTTGGGATTTAAAACCTAGTGGAATTTAAATTTCAAAAAACAATTTTCTGAAATATTTTAGCCAAAATTCAAATATCCCAAGGACGAGCAACCCCAATTTTCTCTTGTTACGTGTAGGCTCGTACAAAGGTAATAAAAGAAAAGAGTGTATCCAACAAGCTTTGTAAATTTATCAAAAATCATTTATTTCCCTAGAAAACAACGTACAAATATGAAATAGGACTTACGGTTTGTGAATATAATCCAAATATTAATCCTAGAATTGAAAAATATAAGTCCTATCCCTAAACAGTTCTAATTGAATCCAGGTTCGAATCTCGATGACGTTCCAATATGGAAGGCGATGACATCAAATGAGGTCGTTTTACCGACGGCAACAGATCCTCGATTGAATCACAGTTTATAATGTTTCCGTTTAAAATTTCCAGAATAAATTTCCACTGAATATCTTTCTCCCAGAAAGTTTATAAGTATGAAGCACTTGTGTAGTTTTCTAGAGAATGAATTATTAAATTCCAAAAAATAGACGAACTTCAGAACAAGCTGGCAACAACAATAAAAAGCTCTTGAGCCCTCAAGGTTTCAAATACGACTGAATAGATCTAGTAGAAAATAGCTGTTTTAAGCCTCGATTTTAGATCACATGGTGGCTCAGGTGATGGGCTACGTGATTTACTAATTTGAACAGCGCAATAAACAAAATGCCATTTATCACTTAGGCAAGAAAGAACTTAGCGAATCTTATTATAAGATTCAATAAGAAAAAAAGTTGTTTACAAATAAGAGCTATCACGCAAGCAGATCATGTCCTTGGTAATAGCTCTATGAACCAGGGTGAGCTAAAACTAATGCTGAAGTAATCGTTATAATCTAATCGGGTCAAGTCAATTTTCCGAAAAGAGACTCAAATCCAATGAAAATTATCATTACAATAAAATGTAATGAAACAAAATTAAAATAAAAAAGAATTTAAAACTAACACACAAGAAATTAAATTATATATATATATATATATATATATATATATATATATATATATATATATATATATATATATATATATATATATATATATCGTGGATAATAGTTACATTTATATCATTCATACCATGTTGATTTTAATCACAAAAAAGTAATTTGTAAAATACTTGAATATAAATGTTAATATCCTTTATAATTCTGCACAAATCAGTCGCCCTGGTATGATTCAAACGCTCTTAGAAAAATGTACTTGTTCGTATTCCAAAGGTATTTTATTATGAAATATAATTAATTTTGAAGATCAATATTAAGGTATACGATTCAAAATCTTCTTAGCATGCTGTAAACTGGAACCAATATACGCCTGCGTATGTGATTTAGTAGTGCTGTAAACTGGAGCCAACATACACCTGCGTATGTGATTTAGTAACGTTTAGAAAACGGTTTACTCCAATGCTTTAGAAAAGAAGTAGTTTTACAAATTACTTTCAGTGTCTGACATATTCAATATTGACATAAGTAGCATCGACCCTGATAGAAAAGTGTTGGAAAGTACACAATAAGAAGAAAGTAGAAATTACCTATTTGATGTGGGTAAATATACATATGTTTTTTCTGCTAAATTAAAGAGTACAACTTAATAACTCGTTGACTTTACAAGATGTGAATCTACATTGATTCTACAAAAGTTATCATATTTATGGAAAATAATGTCAAATTTAAAATCAGCACGTGTTTACTAAGTACATAATGTAGTTGTCCACAAACTTAATTGCCATTTTACCCGTTACTTTTTCTTTATTTCACGAGGCTATCAACTACGAAATCCTTGCTGAATGAAATGTGTTTTTCATCTTTATTCAGTACGGGTTGTACATCTGCATCTGGACTAAATTTAATCAATGTCTCGAAGAATAAGTGACTGTCATAACAAATCAAACTCAGCCTGAGCAATGGTATATATTTGGGGCTATTTTTAACTCAGATTATGTTCTTTATGATCTGGACCTATATATTTAATTTCTAAATTGACGTGGTCACGTAATGTTTGGTCTGTTATATCTTCCTCACGCATGCAACATATACATATTTTCGTTGAATTAATGTGTTTTTCATATCCATCTGTATATACAGCAGGAGTCCCTAATTCTTTTTTAGTTTTGGAATCTTACCCAAAATGTCGAAAACACATGAATATAATCAGTATTTCTTTTTATCTGGTAGAGTGATTGAACATACACCAATTCTGCTGGGCAGTGGTTCTAACCAGTGTTTTCCAGGCTTCTTCCTCCACCAAGTTACACTAACCGCCATATATAGCCTATCGTATCTTGCGCTGCGAAATGGCGTTAAGTCCCCAAAACAGCAACAACAATATATGCGCTGAAATTTTAAAATTGTTCAAGACATTTCATCACTCCGAGGTATTTTGTAAGATACATCACTTTGCTGTTTATAGCTTTGTGACACTGGTATAATAATACTTTTAAAATCATCATAAACAACACACTGAACTTTCAACTAATGTTGGCAGTATTTCTTTTATATTATTTTTGTTTACAACCGATCTTGTGTCGGCATTATATCTAATGAGTCATCTACCTTGTAACCTAGTGTCGTTCTCACGCGTTTTATTTTCTTCCGGTATATAGAAAATAATAAATCATTTCTTTGTACACGTATTTCTTCTATTCGTAATGTCTGTCTATCTGTAATGATACTAATTTTGAAAAGTCTTTGATTCCAGTTTAGTGATACATTCTATTTTGCAGTTATTGGGACCACCGCACTGAAGTATGATTAATATGTCAACACGCCTAAAAAGGCAAAGGCCCTATTTCAGTTATTCTAAAAGGTTGTATGCATAATGTTACATCCGTAGCATGAACATGAACAGATATATCGAATTCATATTAAACTGTTTTCATGTCCTCTTGTTTTACAGGTCTTCAAGCAAACCAATGACTATATATATATATATATATATATATATATATATATATATATATATATATATATATATATATATATGTTGTTATGAGCAGTGCTATATAAGGGCTGGCTGGCTACATATTAGCTACATACATACAAGGCTAATTCGGAAGTGCTTAAGTTCATTTTATATTATTGAAAATGCAAACAAAGAAACCTTTATATTTATTTTCTACGCTGATTCAAACTTCTTTTCATTTCATCCATTTGGTAAAATCTGTATATGAATTTCCTCTGAGCGGTTGATACCTATGTGCAATGTTAGCTATTCAGTCCTGTTAAGTGTCCATTTTTGTGCCTTCGCTTGTGTCCTGTCAACATTTTTGGGTGAAATATTTCAGAAACGGGTCTATCGCTGTTTGAATTTCTATTTAATACATTTATGGCAATGTTCAGTGGTAAACATGTATATATTCAATTATTCTTCCTGTCTCTTCATGATTTCGATCGTCAAACTTATCTGAGAATTCAGAGATGCAAATTGTTGAATATGTTATTATTGTCCTTTAGATATGGTTCAATGTCAGTAAAGTATTCACATAACTCTAGATTGTTACCACCGAAAACTGCACTCATTTACATTTTTAAAATGAATCGGGGGGGGGGGGGTATTTAGTGACAATAGAATAATTTAATATAGTGTGTGGTATACATTGTAGCAAAAGCCGAGCATGATGACCAGCTGTGTGCTAACCTTGCTGAATATTTTAGGTCCCCAGCAAGCAAGGAAAATATAAGGTATCGCAACCATTAGTTTCACACGTGGTCACCAGTTTGGTCCTCTTCAATAGCGGGTTCACCTATGTCCCTTAAAATTCATTATGACCACTGGCCATGTCCACTTCAGACTTTAGATTGAAACTTCTAACTGCGAACCTACTTGACTACTTGTCATTTCCACAGTTCTCTGTACTTAAATCCGCGAATTATATAAAAACCATTACCTTTCTGGCAAATTATGGCGGCAGTGTGGGACAATTTGTATAACAGTACTAATGTTATATATAACGTTAATCAGGAAAACAAACTCGCAATTACCAACACATAGCAGATTTGTGTCCTTTTGGACACGTGTCTATTGTGAACACGTGTCTCTTATTGAATCCTGTATAACGCACCATAGCATTTTTTTAGCATCTGTCTCTTGCGGAATATAGTCTAGTGAGGACATGCATACTGCCGACATATGTACATTGTTGAAACCTATCTATTACCGATTCCCGTCTTTAATGAACACCTGTCTAAAATATGTGGAGTTCAAAACAGTGTAATTTTTACCTTTATTATTTAAGTAAAAGACTCTAAATTAGTATTTGCTCGTTACTCGTGTTCATAACGTGACTAAGCAAGTCATTTTGTTACATTAGTATACATTTTGTGAGTTCCCACAATGTATTCTATTAGAAAGACCAGAAAGTATTAATTTATTGAAGCTTCTGTGTAGCCAGAGTGACAGCATTCGGCCCAGTAACACAAATTGCATGTCAGCTCTCTACAACAAAACACCAATTAGGAATTGGAAAGTCGAATTGGTTCATAATCTCGTTTACATAATGCAATCAAAGAAATGAAATCAAGAAGACGAAATTTTTAGATACTTACGATAGGTAGAAAATACATTCGACATTCAGATTACAATGATGTCAAAAGGACATATAGATAATTAAATATTAAGCGAAAGAAATTCTAGTTAAATAGGTTTAGATTTAAAGAGTAAATCCCCAACATTCTTAATGAAAAATATTACTAATCGTCTCTGATTAACGATCTTTTGTGTAAATAATTATTAAAGGATAATTAAAGAAAAACCTGTGATAACAAGCTTTCGCATGAAATGCTTATCGTCTGCAAAATTAAATGATATTAAATGTAAAACAATTTGTTTTGGTTTGATCGACACACACAAAAATTACAAATTGATTAAATATAAGCATAAAGACTTGAATGTTTCTGGATATTTAGCCTCAATGTACGTAAAAATGAATATATGCTGTAATAGGGGTTATAGATGTCGACAGGAATAACAATGTAAAAAAATGACTTTATAAGTGTATTTGAATTAAATTATTTTGCACTGTGCAATGCTCTACACACAGAACAGGAGATAACACATATTATGTCAAACAACAAAAACCATAATCAAACAATGAAACATAAAATACTGCAATGTCATGAAAAAAAATCGACAAATGAGACAGCACGTTAACAGCAGGGAAATTGCAAATGGAAATTATACCGATTAGTAAATGGGTTATGTGTCGGCAACATTGCGTTTTTGTAGAAAGGACATTAAATCTGGTTTGATTTCTACATGATCTGAAGTTAGATTTGCATTTTTTATCATAAGATACATAAAAAGGGTGCATGCAAGCTCAAGAAAAGCAGAACTTATTTCAGTTAGTGAACATGCAGAAGTGTAGGTGCGGCTGTAGATTGTAAGCTTCAAAGGTTATAATAATATTTACCCTCCACTGGAGTTTTTTCTGTGAAAATATTATACTATAAAATTAAAATTGAACATGGTGTATGTTTCGGTTTAGTAAATCTATTTTCAGTCGTACTTAGTTTTCTTTTCATGTTAATCCCAATGATAAGAATAATGAAAGAGAAAATATCCGCAGTAATCGCGTTTTAGTCCAATTTCTCCACGCTAAACATTGAAACTATAATAAGTGTTGTTTTCCCGAAAGCTCAAGATATTGAAGTTTTCGTGGCCATGTTATTATAAACTTCAGAATTTGGCTTTTATCGTTGTAGACCAAAGTTATTGGAGAGAAAAACAAAACTAAAACAAGTTTTCACATGTAGAAAATGTGGTCACGAATGCTTCCCACATTTCAAAAGTTTTAATATTAAAGCCCTGAAATTTGTTTGATTCTTCCTAATCTAAATAAACGTTGTGTTTTATATCAGTCTCTCTCGAAAATCTGCTAAGGACGGTAAATTAGATCATTGTTATACTTTAATTACTATAATTACCACAATTGTCATTTAAACACAGCAGAAAGATGAACCATTTTATATGAAAACTATGTCCAACAACACTCCTTACCAATATCGAATTTTGCTTTATTTATTAATCTAATTAATCTATTATGATTATCACTCTACCGAACGTAAATGGCTTCATGGTATTTCGAACACGAGACCATGACGTACGAAGATTTCGGTGCTTTCTGCAGAACTATCCGCGTACAACTCACATGTTCAGTTTGTGAAAAATTCCGCCGTTTGGACCTTGGCAAGCATTTATTGGGTGCACAGGGAGGATCCAATATGTTTGCTGACGCAATATTACGTAAATTAATGTCATGTCATACGATGCATTTATGCGCGAGACAGTGATAAAAAATAATATGAAGAAAGTTCTTCTTCAACCACATTAATTTTTTCTTTTTATTTTGTCAGAAGCAAATAAATACAATTTATTATTCAATAAATAAATAAATAATTTTTGAATCTTTATCTTACACTTTTAGAAATTCCCTTGCTGTCTGTAGTTGTGATATATTCTAAATTCTACATTATATCTTTCCTCTTTGCAAAACGTGCAGATGACCACTCCTTTGTCAATTCAATGGTAAATTTTGCCATTGCAATTATAAAATTTACCTTTGCAAACTTATTTTTTTTAAAACTGGTGTCACGGCTGTGGTATTTATAATTGGCATCCATTTTATGAATTTTATTCATATACTGTTGCAATAATATTAACCTACCATTACATTCATAAGTTTTATTTGTTGCAATGGTATATTTGATCCATACACATTATACTAGTCTGTGCATTGGTATCAGTGTTTTAACGGAAATATTTATGGTCTCAACGCTAAAATTATCTTTTACAGTTGCAATGGTAGAATAAACCGTTGCACAACACGAATGTAGTTGAAACGATCAAAGAAACTGTTGCAACAACCCAAAATACCACGTCACGAACTTACACCTCATCACGTACCAACGTTTCCTCCCAATAGATTTAACACTGATACGGAGAAAGGCATGATTTGAAATTTGTGAAGTAAGAAGGGATTTAATAATTATGAGCTAGATCAGAAATGTGCAATGTAATTACTTTCGCAGAGTGCAAGTGGTGTTTGGCCTACATCCGGGAAACTTAATAGCTGACCACTAATTGTTTGCGCACCACCACCACCCACAAAAAAAAAAATTGCGGGCGCCCCAGAGTGAAATACAGTTCAAACTGGACCATAAGCTGGCTATAATGAGGGGGAAGGGAAGTCCAGATATGATTCACAGAGAATAAATTAGATTACTCGTGATGATGTGCTATATTTGATAGAAAACGAATTGAGTTTAAAGGTCAATGGCCATACTCTAACATTTTTCGTTTTACGTCAGATTTGCATTACATGATTAAAATAGTTATACTCGCAAAAAAAGAATTTAAAAAAAATTCAAGTGTAAAGAAGATATAATAATTTAATTACTCGAAATAGAAGTATACAACGCTGTTACTTCCCCTTAGCTGTGATTTCCCAGCTATAGAGGACGCCAACCGGAAATGACGTACATTTATCCCCACAAGACAAAGTAAATGATTCTTGTTGTCGCAAAATAAAACACTATAAACTATGGATAGAGAACATTTAGATGAAACTCTTGAAAACTAATTTATTGTTGAGCCTTATATCGATGTGCCTGCACGACGCACTAGATTGTGTCGCTTTGAAACTGTTCCATTGTTTCAATTTATTTTCAAAATTCCCGTTAATACAGGTAAAAAAGAATCAGTGCTGACTTCCCTATGTCGGCCGACTTTGTACAAAAAAAAGAAATCGGCATACTTAAAAGAATCCAAACGAACCAAAGTTGGCTTCCTTATGACGGCCGGCTTCATTAAAAAAAACAATCGGCACACTTAAAAGAATCCAAAGTCAGTTTCAGTAATGAGTTTATTTCTCGCTGCCAGTTGTGATTATTCATCACCCGGGCTTCTATTTGTTTGGCATATGTAATCATAATTGATACAAACGGGCATTGATGTTCGCAGTGTAAATAGTATACACAGCAATAACTTGCTTTAATAATACTTTTGTATTGCATGCTAGCGAAAAGATTATCATTTGCATTCATAGTGAATGTATTTTCAAATAATGATTTTTATTTGCGAGATACAGTCATTTAGTTAACCTGGATACAATATAATCTTGGTCATTTTGCACCTTATAACGTATGATTCATGAATGGCAGGTGCGTTCAAGGTCATATTCCCGTCTCTTTTGCGATTTTGTTATCTGATATAAGCGATACATACTACAGTAAGGATGCATACGCCAGCCGGCATCCGCTACATATACGGAGTTCGTGGACATATTTTTTTCTTTAATAAATTTCGCATGAAAAAAGAAGGAATAAATGATAACAATGCAAGGTTATTTTCTTTCAATTTATTTTCAAGTAAGTGTCTTGTTTATCTATTTTATTGTAATTATTACTGATGCTACAGACTTGTACACCTACGTCCGAGAGTAATACCTCACATTTCTTTTTTTAAATCCTTTGTGTTCATATTGGTTATAATAATGCTAAATAAAGAGTTTGATCAAAGTCTACACTCTGCTCGCTCAGAAAGTATTATCATTATTTTAAACATCAATATTTTACATCTGCAGTAAAATGACTGTAATGTAATCTTATTTGATATATTTTACTTACGCTCTTTCTATCCCTCTTCTAGTATGCACCATAGAGCTTTCTACGTGATTTAGGAGGTCAAAATTTCTCTTTTCTTATATTCGACAGTTTTGGGGAGAATTGTAGGCGCTGCTGTCTTTAACAAATTCAATTTCATTTGTACACGAATGGTTCTCATCACCAAAGGAGGGTGTAAAAGGCAACTGTCCTCAAAATGCCGTATGTTCAAGAGGGATGTTGCTGTTGGCATAAGTGTAGTCCTACAATGTAAGACCTCGTCCTTGATATTTATGTTTTGGGCGTAGGCCACTAAAATATAAATAACATGAGACACGTCTTACGTTGTAGGACGACTAGCATAAATGGTACAACTTTCCCATACCTCACCCTATTTGATCCAATTTTTCTTTGTCTGGTAAACAGGGTCTTTCGGAAAAAGAAAGAACCCTTTTGTCCCATCATCACTCTTTTGGTTACATCCATATGCAACACAGTGCACCATATTTGCTGTACAAAAGCACGATCGTAAGATATATCACATAGACATTTACGTGGGGAAATTAAACACGTGAATGGTTAGGTTGAACAGAATGGATACATGTACGACATATCCGTTCTTGGTACACGGAAACTACCGATTATTTACGGAGATTGCCGAATAAAATTTTCATTTACAAAAAGCGTATTTTTAAGTCTAATTAAATATTTTTATAATGTGCATACATAACAAATACAGTTTTTTTATTACTATAGCAACTGTGTGAATGCAATAATGATTAAATATGGTCACGTTTAAGAATTATTAAGTCATATTAGGACGAAAGCGTGCAAATTAACGTAACAATATTATTAGGTCACATATCAGCATGAGAAATATAAATATCAAAGTATTGTGAATAATTTTTAAGTTGGTAATTAAATGATTAAGAATAAGATTAGCCTATAATAAACTCCATGTGTTACGTATTTAAGAACGACTTATATTCGAAAACCAAAGTTAGCACATTATACACTGGAATGTCCTAAAAATGCGATATGTCGTAAAACTAACTTTCGCGGACAAATTTACTACCAAACTTCACAACACGACTAGTCGTTTGTTTTCTTTTTACAGATTGCATAAATTTAAGAACACTGATCTTTTTATATGACCATTTAGTCGAATGGAAGAATGGAAAGAAAACCTAAAATCTTTACAAATAGAGAGATATATACTAGGATTGGAATTTATCACGATAAAAGCCGCACTGTGTTTCCTTGGCAAATAAAACAACAAAAATAGATAATGGTATATTTATACAAAGAAGTGAATGTTGTTCTCACCATATTCCTTGCTGCAATTACTGTAATCAATATCCGCATTCGAGGTGTCAAACTGGGGCATCTCCAAACGGAACATAATGATTGGTCTACTAGGGTGCCAATGAAAGACAATGTTTTCAACAGTGTAAGCGTCTGAAAAGAAGCATAAAGGAAGCAAATGTCATTATCTAGAAGACCCACGATGTACAAATACAACTTTAGAAAAATGGTATTTTTGATTGATACCACAACGAATAACTAAAGTTAATAACAAACAAACAAACAAACAAACAAACAAACAACAAGCAGCCACATTTATACTAAACACCGATTTCACAATCATTTTAGTGAAATATTCTGAAAATTGGATTAACTCGCTGTTCATCATAGAATAAAATATCATAGGTCTATGTTGGTATACAAAACCAAAGTAGTGAATTTATTCTTCTTACATACCAAACATCTTTACTCGTATTGCTTAACACTAGCAGGCTCCTCCATTAAAGGGCTTCTTTCTATACCGAAAGTTCTTAAGATTCTAGCTGAACGTTCATTTTCATATTTGAGGATCACTCTATGGAACACAGTTTCTTTTCAAATTTTAGAGAATCACCGCATGGAACAGTTTCTTCTCATATTTAAGAACCACTGTATGTAACACTGTTCTTTTTCATATTCGAGGACCTCTGTATGGAACACAGTTCCTTTTCATACTCGAGGACCACTGTATGAACAACAGTTCCTTCATCGAACGTCTTGCATTTGGTTAAACATTCTATGAAAACGTTCTTTTGGAAAAGTAATCTCCTGAATTCCTAGCATCACGACCCTATACATGCAAAATACTATTATTCTTATCTACATTTTTGTATTGAATTTTTGTCGCTAAGATGCATGTATTTATCATGTATGTAAATATGTCTTATTTTTATAGTTTTGGTTATATTTTGTGTGTCATGTCTTGTGCTTTGCATGCCTAGCTACCTATGTATATTGTGTTTGTGACTGTATAGTTGTTAGCTCAACGTACTCATATGGTATACTGAGTGAATATTATTACATTTTTAATAACATACACTATGCACAATCATCACTGTAAGTCTGCATCTGCCTCTATGTTGATTGTTTTATTGCCAAATGTATAGCCTCCTCGCGTGTTGGGAAGCTAGAAATACGGTTGTATGTCTTGATATTTAGATAAGACTTCATTAAAAAGCCAACGTCCAACTTCTTTTTCCCGCCATGATATACACATTGTTGTTGTTGGTTCTGTGATATATGTTTACAGATTTTAGCTGGGATTCAAGTTAACTTGTAAGGTATCAGGTGTCGTCAGAGGGCCTGGACACAACTTTGAAAATATGTCTGAAGTTAAATTGAAACTGAAACATCGTTTATTTTTCGAGACTCTCACTCGTTCATGATTCATCCCATATTCTTCTATTACAAGTGTCGAGTATGCAAAGTCTGTAAAGAACTTATCACGATTTTCTTTTCTTTCTGAATTTCAATCCTTTTTTAAAAAAAGACCTTTAGTAGTAGGATAACTGATACCCCACCCCCCACCCCCCGTATGTAGAAATAAGAGATACTTAATAATGACGACTATACCATCGAATATATCAAACTTTACCATTAGAAATTGTCTGGTAACTATTAATAACCTTACTAGTCCTTGAGCTAGTACCACTATCTCCTGCATCAGTTATTGTAAGTTTGTCCTGGAAATAAATGGAAATTATAAAATAGTAAAGCTGCAAAAGAGATGAAAAGATGAGATAGATAAGCGGTAAAAACGCACAATGGATGTCAGTGTGCCACTCATAAAATAAGAGTAGTCGTGGAAATTTGATAACTTATTACTGCATGTCGGAAATCATTGATGATGACAAGCTTGACTGATTGAGGGAGGATGAAAACATATATATATCATTTGACAAACGTTGCAAAGGAACAGAATAACAATAGGATCTTGAAGAAAAGATATGAAAAAGAAAAGTTAAGAAACGGAAATATAAAGAAGCTGGAAAGGACTTGCTCAAACGAGTAGACAAGTGAAATAAGATGCCAAAAAACCAATGTAAACCAAGAGACAATATTTGTGTTATAGTTTATGACTCAGTCGCTGTGTGAAAATATCTAGCAAATAATCAAGCGTGACAAATACCATATCAACACCCGAAAGCATGTCCATCTAAGCTAAAACTATACAATTACATAATGATATCAGAATCTTCTGACAGACCCGGGAAGTATGCCAAGCGCGATCAAATTCAATTTATTATGCATTAGCGATTGTGACAACAGGGACTTCAGCCAGTTCTGCTTAGCAAACCATGCTTGATAAAATTTACTATTTTTAATTATGCCTGAATTAGTATAGCCTCTTCATATTTCTAAGCCAAAGAGCCGCGTGACATAACCATTCAAATTGTTAGTAACTGATCACAGTGCACATCCTTGATCAATGGTTATCACAACAATTGTAACAAGAAATGGAAACTCCTTTTTCAAAAAGCAAAGTTAGGTAGTTCTAATACACGGAATAAATATATCTACCATGATTCTGACAGTATATTAAATTCTTAATACATCTAAAGTAACGAAACTGATTCTGAAGACATCAACATTGAAGAATGTTTATAACTTATTTGTGTCAAATGATAAACTACTACATCCTGTCTGTAAAGATATCTATCAAATGTATTCAATGTATACTGCCGTTGAATAACACATAATTCCGTACTTAATCACTACTTCTAAGAAGAGTACAAATCGCTCGTGAAAGGAGAGAATGCTATTTTGCGATTCATAGAGATAACTTTGTATGCTTACAATTGCGAAGGAAGTTACGCAATTGAAAATGTATATAACGGCTTACAAAAAATGAGTATAGATTTTATGACCGCATAAAGAAAATAAAAATTCCAGTTATCATAAATATGCTATACTGTGTTAGCGCTATTTAATCCCTGAATAATTAAATCTTATGAATTAAATTCTAAGCGTCTATAGATAAGTTTGTACTTATGTATGCTAATTTCCATTCTAGTACCATTATAATGTACACGATTGCTTATGGAATAGATTTATACACGTAAATCAAATCGAATAAATACATTAAACGTGTATTTTATATGCGATAAATCGTCCTGGAGAGATAATAACAGACCACCAGGACATTCACTTAAAACTATAGTTTTAACATGTAAAAGCTTACATCGTACCGTCAATAAACTGAGACTAATAATTACTTCATGCGTTTACTAAATTGGCTCTTTCTAACTTTGAACCTTTCGGAGACAATTTATAAATCGAAATCATAGGTTCGTTTTAAATAAGTACATTCAAGACGCTTTTGTCGACTCGTTATTTCGTTCTTTCGTTCGATCGATCAGTCGATTGATAGAGAGAGAGCTGGACAATTGACGAAGATTTAGAATATTATTTGCATCAAATGTGAAATTAATAGCCGTTTCGTACTTTACAATTTCTTATGCATTTGCTAAACCCAAAAGAGGAATATCAAATTATATCATTGTCATTATCAGTGAAAAATATCTGCAAATCTCCAGTCTTTTTAAGACACAGAAGAGTGTAAATTTTTATGTCAGATATAAGCAAATTATTACTTCTCTCCTACTGTATTTTGTTTTCAAACGAATATTTTAGAATATATTTTGACATCATTCAAGCACAGAAAGAAATAAGCATTACTTTGAGATGTCGACATTGTTACTTTACTATTAAAGTTAAAATTTATGCCTATAAACAATTAAACAAGGAAGAATTTATCGCGAAACAGAAATCAGTTAAAAAAAAAAAAAAAAAAATTAAAATTGAGTGACGTGTAAAGAGGATTATCTGAGTAATCCTGAAAGCCCTGTGGTATATGCTAATATCAATCACCTATTGCAGGAAATTAAACAATATAAGAGGATCAAATGTAGCAAATTTAAACATTTAAATATTAATGGACAGAGAAAGTGAAGTTGATAAATTGTTTAGCAGCTTAAACAAAAAATTTCGATGAGGAGAACATACAACTGTAAGGATATGGACTTATTTGAAAGGAAATCCTTGAACATTTATCAACTTGCACAGACATGAGAGTCTCTAGAATAGGAAGGCTGAATAGAACACTAGAAAGAATGTGGAAATATTTAGCACAAAACCAGACCAGAAAAAGAGTACATGCATTTCCTTAGCTGACCTAATGATATAATAAAACTATCACAAATCAGTTGATGTGAGTGTAATTAAGTTAGCAAACAACATGTCAATAGTATGCATACAGTTATTTTGTCCTCTCACAAGGAATACATTTGGAATACCTGAGTATAATATATGTAAGACTGTCAGGATTTCAAAATGCAAGTTAGTGTTTAAATGGTTAGACGCATTTTCAAAATCAGACAGTAATATTGTGTTATCCAGTTGTTTATTAATCAAAAAAAATTAAATAGAGAGAAGACTGATGAAATATATTACGAAGATAAGTTGTTGTCCAACAGTAAGCTTTACTGATTTATACAATATTGAAAGGATTTGTAAACCAAGAAAATGAATGGCAAAAGCATGTACTGGTGAAATGGAAATTGCACGATGATCATTTAAACAGCTGGGAACCAGCTAAAAACGATGTGTCGCTACTCTAGATGGAAGGCTAAAATTGTCACTCCAACATTTAAAAAACCGCTCCATAAGAAATCAACAAAACTATAATAAAGAACATATATTGTGATATTTTGTAAGAATAATTAAACCCTAACCGAACGCTCTCAAGATGTCTTATGGTAAGGCATGATAATATTGAACAAGAATACATTATTTCCGTCATCACATTAACAGCAAAATAGTTCTGCTCAGACATTTGAAAGCAGATAATAGTAGGTTTGGGGACACAACGTTCTAAATATAATCTAAGAAAATAAATTTATTATCTTGGCACTCTTTTCTTTAACGAGACTGAACGGACCAAACTAAACCTTTTGTATTTTTAAAACTTGAATTGGTGCGTTGGCAAATAATTTTACACAGCAATTACAAGACTTGCTAAAATCATGGTGAATACAAGCAGCCAAACATACCCTTAGGACAGTGCTTTCACATCGAACCACCTCACAGAGGCCATGAGTCTAAAATGAATTTACAAAGGTTATGAATGCAGGCGGAAGAAGTCACAACCAAACTGACTACATTTTGGTGAGGATGCGCTTCCGGTCTAGCGTCAGCATTGCCGATAGCTGACATAGGAAGCGACCATGACTTGCTGATGTTAACTATAAAACTTCTGAGGAGGACTTAGAAGCCAACTTCAAAAACTTAAAGATCCATGTATGGCACAAGCATCTGAGGCATCAATAGGCGGAAAATTTGCACCACGTACATTTCTGGATGCTGAAGAAATAAACCTAGATAGACTCCCTGATCACCACCGTCAACACGACAGTAATAGGCACAGCCAGCAAGATCCTTGGGACGTATCGTGGGATAAAGAAGCCCTGGGTCACAGAAAATATCCTGGACCTCTGTTATATGAGGATATAACTGAGGAAGAAGCGGGAAGACCTTGAAGGAGCAGAAAAAGACAGAGATTAACAAAAGCATTAAGAAGACCTTAAAGAGAGCGAGAAAAAGCTAATAGGAGGACCAATGTAAGGAAATTGAAAAAAGTTTGAACCAGAATAACAGTAAAAAGGCACACCAGTTGGTGAAGCACCTGTTAACGGAGAAACATGGGAGATTTACGATGATCCCGGAAAAGGCTAGTAATAGAAGACCAAGAGATTCTAAACAGATGGACGGAATACTACCCAGAGCTTTACAACCAGGAGACTTCTGGAGACCAAGCTGTACTAAACTAACCACTGACTACAACAAAGGCTGACCACCCGATCATCAGAGAAGAAGTTGAGGCTGCAGTAAAGGCTCTAAAGAAAGGGAAGTCAGATGGGGTACACAGAATATAGCGGCAGAACTTTAGATGTCCTCACAACAATCTGCAACAAAATCTGGGAAACAGGAGAATGGCCCACCCCATGGATCCAGTCTCCGATCATCACGCTTCCTAAAGATGGGAATCTGAAGCTCTGCCAGAACTACCGAACAAACAGCTTCGTTTGTCATCCAAGCAAGGTAGTGCTTAAGATCATCCTCAGTAGACTGAAACCCCTAGCACAGTAAATCATTGCTGAAGAACAGGCAGGTTTCAGAGCAGGACTTAGCACTCTAAAACAGATCTTCAAGCTTAGAATCCTCTGTGAAGAGTATCTGCAGCATTAACAGGATCTCTATCGTGTCTTCAATGACTGCAAGAAGACTTTCGACAAGGTATGGTATGCAGCCTTGTTGGCCACCATGCGGATATACAACAAAAACGGAAAACTAAGCAGCACCATAGAATACCTGTATGACAAGGCGACTAGCGCAGTCCTCCCTAATGGCATTATATGAGATTGGTTCAGAAGCACAGTCGGAGTCAGACAGGGAGTGTCTCCTTTCGCCCACACTTTTCAACATCTACCTGGAAAGTATCATTTTCGATGACTTGGAAGACCATGAGGGCAGTGTCAGTATTGAAGGCTAAACAATCACCATCGATGATATCGATGGGATATAAGGGGATGAACAAGAATTGGTAACCTTAGTGAACCTTCTCAAGCAAGCATCACTAAGATATGGGATGGAGAACAATGGTCAAACTAATAAAAACAGACCGAGTGGCATCCAAAAGGAAATAAGAGTGAATGGACAGAAGATGAGCAAAGTGACAAGCTTCAAATACCTAGTCACTATTGCCTTTAATGAAGGTTCTAAACTTGAGGCTTTGTCCATATTTGAGCAGACAACAGCTGCACTGGCTAGGGTGAAGCCCATTTGGTTGGACAGCAACATCACGCTTGGGTCCAAGATAAAGCTTATGCGCTCCCTCGTCGTGTCTATATTTCTGTATGCATGTCAGACATGGGCCCTGACAGCAGAACTAGAGAGAGCAATCCATGCCTTAGAGATGAGATGTTACCGAAGGATCCTGCAAATATCATACTTAGACCAAGTTACTAATGAGGAGGTGCGTATTAGAATCCATGGTGCAATTGGACCATATAAAGATCTGCTCACCACTGTAAAGAAACTCAAACTACGATTGTATGGTCACGTCTCACGCTTATCTGGCCTGACAGAGACAATCCTACAGGACACAGTAAGAGAAAAGAGAAAGTGAGGCAGACAGTAGAATATATGGGAATAAAATATCAAAGACAGGCAAGTACTTTACAAAATCCCAAGAAACATTGGAGAACAGGGCGAAATGGAGAAAGATTGTCGTAAAGTCATCAGTGGTACCCCTACGACCAGCCATGTTACTGGAGAGATGAATACAAAAATGAAAATGATTGCATAGATTGAAGACCTAAAATCGCTACTAATATATTCACGAAAGAAGATAAGGCACATTTCCAATCCACCAGCACAGGTTATAGTTAGTTACAGCCTCCAAAGTAAAAAGCAATCACGATCATCTAAGCGATAAGAACGATGGTCCTGTACACAACGAGTGTAATTTGCAGATATCTGTATGTACCTCTAATTACCTATAAATTTGTCGGGCTACATATATACGTTTACATTGGTGATAAACGACACGAATCAAGGAATGACATTAAAAATAATATGAAAAATACATTTGATTTAGTAAATATAGTATACTAGATAGATTTGAATTAGGAAGTTATTATTAAGAAGTCAATTAGATTTGCATAGTTAGAAGATCGTGAGAGTCTTTAGAACACAGCTGAAGGAATTCTAAAAATTATGATAAATTCACAGAAAACATGACATTTTGTAAACATGCAACCAAAATATTTTAGAAAAGATGTATATCCGAATGAGTAAATGGACGATGTTAAATATTTAAAAAGAAGGATGTTACAATTGTATTCCAGTCTAGGATTATCGATAACAGAAGGGTTATTACCAGTATATAAAAGTTGTCATGGACTGTTTCAAATTAAAATCAGAACCCCTCTTATATAACCCCTACTTGAAGAAATATATTTTAATGTTGTAATACATTTTATTAAGTATTTAGAAATGCCTGCACATTTAAAAGCTGGATCTAGCACCTTATTACAGAACACCTGAACTAACCCATAATGTTTGTTTGAGAAAAGGAAAGTAGAATTAGACTTGTTTACAGACCTTTACATTTTTTTAATGATACAGTCAGCAAGTATATCACAAATATGATCCCACACAGATACGCTAGAACAAATCATGAGTACAATATCCGTGATGAAGGTAAAATGAGAGATGCCGGAGAATGCAATAGGACAACGTCAAAGCATGCAAATAAGCTCAAAAGACATGAATGACTGGGTCATGAGCAAATACGTACCTATAAAGCAATTTAAATGGGCAACCAAACCACAAACACAGATGAAGTCTAATGTCTTGGAATGTTAAGAAAGTTTTGATAGTATCTTAGAACTAGATGTATCGGTTCTATAAAGGTTACATAGTTATTTCAAAGGTAACCCGTTAGCTCCATAAAAATTAATCAGACAAGAATGTGATGTATCACCATTACAGAAGAGATCTGTGTACTAAGCAAACATAGATATCATAGGTAATTACATATTATCATAACTGGATGCTCTATGAAACTGATACAATATAAAATCTTTTTATTGAAGTATGGATAAAATCTTACGTTGAATTAAAAATCTTTGGACGAGAAAATGCAACTAATGCCTTGGAAATAATTTCTTCAAACTGACGAATATATCTGGATTTATTAAATTGATGGAAAATTCAGTAAGTGAGTAAAATTATGCTGTTCGGGAAATGTTTCGGATCTCAAAAGGATTTATTACTTCCAAGAAGAAGAATTATATATAAACATTTGGAGTTCGTCGGTTGAAAGAACACGACATCTAAATTATCAAAACTCTTTGATGATGGCTTGGCTCTGCTTGACCTATGTACGTGGCAGATCTATAATTTGCATTATAATAACCTAAATCCAGTGTATAAATATAGGGTGAGGTTGTTAATGACATACGGATTCGTTATATGTACTGTTGTCTGCATCCAATAATACAACACATTTAGAGAACAATATCAACCACCCTATAATCAAATCAGTATTCAACCTAAATAAAAGTATATTTCTTATGTTTGTTTCAAGTTTCATCTTCACACGCATAGCCTCGGGTACCACATCGCTATCCTTCAAAAGAGTTCACATCGACTTCTCATCCTATGCGTAAATACTATTAAAATCCTTACATTCTAACGAAAATCCTTTACAACAGAGTTGTGTTTCTACACTTTCGTATACACAGATATCCCATAATGTCTAACTGTGTTTCTATACTATCGTGTACACAGATATCCCATAAGATCTAACACGGAATGCTAACTTTGTTTGATTAGTTGCCTTCTTCTTTGCATCCTCTAACGGAAAGAAAGGACTAGCACCCTGGTAACACCGACGAGGAATGCTCACCATCTAATTTCTTGTCAGGCTTTTTCACAATTACAATGTCGCCTCGAAAAGGTCATCTGCTGTAATTTTGGTTGTACATAAAATTGGATAGATAATAACACGATAGTCAAAGAACTGCGTGTATTTTGATTCAGTAATATCCAATACAAACTTGTCCTTTTCAATTTTTTTGATCCTTTATATAATCATGAGATTCTTTCAAATACATCATTTAAGTGTCAGATAAAAGTTCTGTGTGAGTGTAGAAAATAGAGTTAGTTTCGCAAGATGTCATTAAAAAGTCGTCATGATTTATGTTTTGTTAGCCTCCATGTAAACTTCAATGTATTCAAGAACTTCCGCTCAGATTAACTGGATGTTTAATTTGTGGTCGTCCTTTGTTGTAAAGTTTCATAGATATGCGAAAATCATTCATGGAAAGGATCGTTTCATAAAGGAAAATATAGTTTGTAGTCTGATCATCATATCGGAATTTTACAGAAGAGTTAGCAAATAACTGAAATCACTCCACAACCAGACAGCATTCCTTCTATTATTCAATTGTCCTTCAACTTATTCGGTATCTCGTACATCAAATTGTTTTCCTTAATATTATATTTATATTTCAATATTTACGATAGCATCGGATGGCATGTTGAAATCCCTTTCACTGCATCCCTTCATTGTTTCATACCCTCTTGCTCTATTGCATATTTCTTATTAATATTTGTCACACTCACAAACAATACCGCCATCTAAGATCCATTCTTTTAAACTTAGTCGCAGTGAATGAAGAGCCAGATCAATAATTCTTTCTCTCAAGTGATGTAGTCATGCAAGAAAGAAAATTCCTTTCTTGTATTGGTCGTTAACAGATTCAGACAATGAACTTACAGTAATTGTATCGTATATCACTGAATTCTGTTAATCGAGATTTCTTGGCATTATATTTACCATAAATAAAGTATGTGTCTATTGCCCGCTTTACGAGTCCTTCATTACCCAATATGTATGTGTTACTTCGTTTGAGTTATCGTAACACGTATATCTTATTGATCTACATACTGTGTCGCGTGCGAATTGTCAACATTCGTTATTGACTCTGGTTTGGTTAGGGCCAGGTATGTGTATTTAAAGATTGAAGCCATGTAGATTGTCTCCTTCACGGCAGTTTGTATTTGTCAACTGTTGGCGAATGCAATAATCATATCCATTTCAATTTATTTGTATCATTTATGGTTAACAGAGTATTTGATTATGTTTTAGATGATTGGGATTTTTCCATATTTCCATTAAGTCAATTTTCACAACGCATAATGCTGTCTGATTTAACAGTGTCTGTTTTCCGTTTGCATTTGTAATTTTATCCACACTGTACAAACTCGCACGAATTATGAATGGTGCACATAATAAATATTCGGAATGGTTCCAGCTTCTTGCAATCGGGTGCAATTATTCCTCTCGTTTCATGTACTAATTTGGTTGTCTTGTAATCCTAAACAGATGTGTTAATGTTCTTAATATAGAACAGCTTTTGATATTTAAACTATGAATTTTATTATGTGCGTATATCGTGTTTGCACCTTAATGCGCTAAACGACTGTATAGTGTATTGTATGGATCAGTGGTATAGTAGCAGACCATGAGTGCCAGGCTGAAATATTATGGCTGTTTAAACAGTACTTGATAGTTCGTTATCAAAAGGCCATGCACGCCAAAGTTGAGCGTTATGCGGACTGATGAACCACGGCTTCGATTAAATGTTCTAGCCTTCGCCTTGTGTGAGAAATGAAACTAGCCCTTACTTCAAACAGTATTAATCTATAATGCAATATAACTCCAGGCATTAATATGATTTTATCACACAACTATGTTGTGCCAATCGATTTCCTGTTTTAATTAAGCCATTTAGGAATTAACATGAAGTTACTCATTTCTGTGTTAATTTAGTATTTAGTACCACTTGTTTTCTTTAATTTATTTTACTTATTTATCATTTTGAGGACTACGTATTGCAAGCGTCATTTTTAAAATCGATTCTCGTTTCGAATGCATCTATTTCCGTTGTAAACATTTCTTGCAAATAATTTAAGTTGTTTTCACACGTATCCTTTCATCTAATTAGTTAATACTACGGTATAATCGACCAATAATATCAACTAGATCTCTGTCAACATATTCTTTATAGCTGATTTTGAATTGTCAGTTCCACAGTAAGTTCATCTTTAAGCATTACGTGAGATCCTTATCATTTTGATTTTCTTAACCATTTTGTTTCATATGGCTACTTCTTCCAATTGAAAACGTAAAGCGTTCCAGAGATTTCACTAATTTATCCATGTCACTCTCAACCGCATCCATCTATAAGTTTAGCCGTTCTTCATTAGGGTGTAAGTACTATTGAATCTCCGGAATTTCACTCCTCTTTCTCTTACAGTTTGCAAGGTATTAGACAGGATATTAAATCTCTGCTTAGCAAGTGATATGCCTGTAAATTCATTTATTGTTATATTCAGAATTTGTAACTCTTGAATTTTGCTTATTCTATAACTGCTAATTTGCTCAATAGCTTCTGTTGTGTTGACAATTTGTTCTTTTTATGTGTTAATATCTTTAAAGTTAGCAGCATCCAGAGTCTTTGTACGAACTATCTTGCCACAAAAGTTGATTTCACCGGATCAGCTAATACGCTAGTTATTTAAATTGAAGTCATTGTTCATTCATTGGCCAAGGATTGCATTTTCGCCTATGTTTCTCGATGGATTTAAATCTAAAATCACAATGACCTTTTAACTATATCTCGTCCATGTTCTTCAAAATGGAAATTATTTCTTACCGGCAGAACATAAATCTGTTACATTCCAGTCTTCATCTTTAATACTAATTTTCAACCTGTAAACGGTTTTCCTAAGGACTTGCTTGTTATGGCCATTAACAGTATACGAAATAAAGTTACCATGAGAATCACTTACAGCACATACGTATTTTTGCTGCCACACATTCTTCGGCCTTGTCAGTGTACATTTCAAGGCTATAGAAGCTATATGGGATTAAAATATTCTTTGTTTCGTTCATGTCGCTAATGTAACAGAAAATAGGAAGAAAACAATTTATTCTCTGCAGTGAAATTGGTAGTTTTACCAATTTTATTATTTATTGGAATATATTTAACATAGATTTCTTTCTTAGGTGATCATTTAATCGTACAGTAAATGAAACCTGTCAGAATACAAACAGCTGAGAGGAACAGCTGTTTCAATTAAATAGTATCCAAAATGAGCTTTGCATTTACTTTGATACTTCCATTATTATAATAGAAATTCTGTGCCTCGTAAGCCTCTCTCAACTCTCTTTCTCCTTTAACTTGTTTCCTCTCCTCTCCGAAGGTCTTGTTTAACTCCTCAGTATCAGAACTTTGTCTGTTTTCTTCCTGAGTGTATACTATTTATCTAATAGTATTTATTATATTCAGAAACTATCACAATTAACTACTCTTAACTAATCTCATTATTTATTGCCTTCCTTATCGATACTGTTCAGTTAAGTCAATTAATGTTGGATATATTGGCCTTTCAAATATCTTTTTTTGTTCAAAGTCATGCTTGTAATTGACTGTAAGAACTGAGTAAATATTCGCATGATAAACAGTGCCAACTATGTTATATGTCTCACTTATACTACATATTTGTGAAATATCATATCCTTTCTGGCTTTTAATTTCGTTGTATTTTAGAGGTTTGTTGTAATAAGGCTAACTTTATTGTACATTAGTGCAACACCTGAACGAGCCATGCTGCCATTGAACCAGTAATACATTTGTTTGACCTTGCGTTACTTTAACAGTTAACATGACTTTCAGACAACGTTGATTTCTCTTGCTCCTGTCCGAACATATCTGGTTTGATATCTTTAAATTCCGGTGAAAAGTTTATCCAGATCACCTAGCATGTACAACTCTAACACGTTTACTCTATTGCTTTTCGTTTGATTCTTTGTTTGCTTGCTAGTTTATTTTTCACTTCTACTGGTATGCGTTATTTTTCTTTAGCTTCTTCATCTCCCCGTTTTAAATACTTACTCTGGTGGTAAACAGTTTACAAGTCCTACCACACTTAGATTTAAATCTTTCATCATCAGTGATTCCCAAAATGTAATAATACGCCATCGAACATCCGCAATCACCTTCATGGTTATATGTGCAATGATTGCACTTTGCTTGGCTCAACGATGGCCGACGTTTTCCACATCTTATATAAACATCGAAGTAGCATAAACTGGTAGTGGCTGAAGTACCAGTAGATGACTGATGATTCCCATGCATTTTCTACTGACATAATTCCATATATCCGAGGGTAAAACCCTCATTATAAAGTAGCTCGATTAGCTGCTAATCAGCCATCTTACTACTGACTTTAAAGCAAATGTATATATTTTATCACCTTCATAATTAATGTAATTAACAACAGTAGTTAACAATTAGTAACTTACAGCTTGCAATTATTATTGGGCACCTCTGTTTGTCCATTGGGAACTTTTCCAACCTCATATGGCAACTAAGCGTTAAGGAGAGTCTGAAATCATATTAAAACAATGCTGAAGTAAATCGACAGAACAAAAAAAAGAAAACAAAGGGAAGGGACTTAAGCAAATGAAACGATCAGTGAGATGAAACTTAAGGTAATCCGTCTGTGTAAAATCAACGCTTACTCGCAGGTCGAAGTTATGTGATCATTGCATTTGAGCTTATTAATGACAATAACATGTGAGAGGTGGAGTATTTACCTTTTCATAAATTGATGCTGTGAAATAGCTAATGTTCCAGGAAATCCAAAATCACTTCCAAACTTATAGATTGGTGTACATTTTCTTGCTTTACTCCAAGTTGAATACCCAATCTCCAAGTAATGATAGAAAATTATAAGAGGATGGGAAACGTACGCTGTCACTGATTGTCCATAATATAACAACTGAATGAGTATTTAAACATTCATCAAATTTGCACCCATAGAAGATCATAATTCTTCTGTTCAAATACACAAAGAAATGTACATCTTGGAAAATGAATTATTTCAGCATCATGCGATTAGTATTATGACCTCAAGTTTCGGCAACAGATTTCCCACGCTCATGGTAACTTTTCGTGGACTTAACGTTCTCTATCACAGTACCTTTATTGCGATTATCAAAATTATTTTTAAAAAATTGTTTTTGTTTTGTTTGAATGAAGAACAGCAGACGGAACCATATAAAAAATCAATTGTAAATTTTACAGGATTCCTGAAACCCTGATGATTGGAAATCAATTACACATTTCTTGAACGGCCGTGAGATGCGGATACATGCATGGTGTGTAATCGATTTGCAGTTTCATTGCATCCAGTATAAAATGAGCTTCAATCAGGACCGGATTAAGGGAGGGGACGTGAGAACTTGAGGGGGGGGGGGGCTCATAGATCTGCAAATACTGAAATCATTCATTAAACTCCACTTTCTATGTGCACCATTATTATAACTATATAGGTTTTGTATTAGACGGTTTGTTATGGTTTAAAATAAATGTCATTTTTTTCCATGGCAACCAAGGGACTCTCATAACAAATGGGGCCCGGGGAACGTGGCACCTGTGCCCCAACCCTCGTGAATCCGGCCCTGGGTTCAATTCTTTTAACTGCAAATAATTGGACATGCTGGCAGATTATAGGAGCTAGCACACACAAAATGTATCCTGAGAAGACGAAATACGTACAATGCATACTCATGTTGGTCGAGAAAGATAAACACTGCTCAACTCATTCCATACCTCATACTGTACAGAACTGTTCCATTGCGATACAGATGCATCAGTTTATTGGGAACTGTGACCGTGTGGAAAGATGCTCTCTTCTCGTTGACAAAGTACGTGTCGGGTACCCAGACCTTGTCAATCAGTTTTGTGTCTAATTCCAGCCAACGCAGCGTGGAGCGGTTACCGTAAACAAGTCTAGGATCTAACCAGGATTGGCGGAAGAATACATCGAGGGAATACTCCTAAATACGAGCAATATCATTAAACAAAATCAAAGTGTATTACAAATTGTAAGGTAAGAAACGTTCATTGTCATCATAACTCGTATTGGCAAACATAAACACTATACCGTATTGTTTTTGCAATAAAAGAGCTTAAATGATGGCCCTAAGTGCTTGAGAATAATATTTCATAATGTATTGGAAATAGAACAGCTTTTATGATCCCCTATCGCAAGGCAACAAGCTTTCCATTTGCATTTTTTTTTGTGATGCAAAGTACAGGATGTAATTTGTGACAATATTTGTATTGTTAAAAATTTAAGGATTTTAAGGACGTTTCCTTTGTAATCCACTCGCACCCAAAATCGCCAAGCCAACAGTAATAGTGAAATTTCTTCACCATTTGCATGTCATGTATGTGTCTTTGTGGGTTTTGTGCATATACAGTAACACCGAAACCTCGCTAAACCGAAACATTTTTTTTCTGGGCACCAGGTTTTTCTTTTTAATAGTCCTAAATTTCAATTCTTCACTAAACCATACTCCTTAAACCGAAGCTAGATAGCTGCCAGAACCTAAAGTGCGAGTTCAGGTTACATTCGCTAAATATCACAAGGCCATGCTTGAAGTAAAACAAAGTCAGGTACACGCACTGACGCAGATTGCACCTGACTAAAATGACAGCGTTCAAAGTTAATTGTCCCTATTATAGTCCCTGTTCTTGTGCAGATCAAAGATTATGTTTATTTGTTCTATACACCTTACTGATCCTCAGTCAACTGACTTTTAACTTAAAACAAGACTCGTGTCTTAGTCTGTGATATTGATGCAGACAACGACCAGCGAAAGAACACTTTTGCAACAGTGTTCATTCGTATCTACCGATTAATAACATTTTATCAAATTATGTAAATTTATATAAAAGTACAAATGAATGCGTTGAAAAAAATTGGTGTAAACATTTTGCGCTATATATCAACAATATCTTAAAAATAATAATAAAATGTGAGCACTAATCAATTTACACATTATGATATAAATAAAGGACATGAATGATTAATCTCATTATAAGTTAAATCTGAGAATATCAGTAAAAGGAAAACCCATCAAAACCGAGGCATTTGCTTGGTCCCATTGGTTTTCGGATTTGAGAGGTATCACTCTACTGTTAAACTGTCTGTGAAGAAATTTCGATATGTCCCTAAGTGAACCCCATCTGGAATTATATTTCAAGTTGGTTAGTATATCACAATGTTTGATATAATTCCGATTAGTACTGTATGAAAGAAAATACGAATAAAGGACAGAAAGATTGACTGACGGAGAAAATGAGGTAACTCAAATTGTCAACGACGGTTACTTTGGACAGCGTTGGAATGTAATATAATATATTACAATGACATGCAAAGTGAGTTATTAAAATTTCAAAGAATTTATTTATGTTATTTATTAACAAGGTTGTCTTCTGTGGTTGCTATTACAAATAGAGATACAGCGTGGAACGTAAAAAAAAAATCAATTTTAAGTCAATAATTAATGCAAAGTCGGAGCATCAAATACGAATCAATTATGCAAATGCATATGGGATGCAGTGCATATGATAACAAAATTGTTTCAATACAGACATCATTTTTGCGAATAAACTATGTTTCGCTTGAAGATATAATTTCCATTAGATTGACTTTATAATCATATTTGCCATTGGTTTAACAATCTAATAGTTACGTATTCACGAGGCACCTCGGATGCATGAGTTCGCGGATTCTAACCCTGGTCGTGTCATACCAAAGACTTGTGAAAATGGCACGTGCAGCTGCCTCGCTTGGTGCTCGGCATTAAGAAGTTAGTGTTAGGAATGGTCGCCCTGGTGACAGGATAATGTGACTGGGTGGGACATGATGCTACATGACTGCGGCATGATGCCCCAGTGCTAGATATCTCTATTAACTGTCACACTGCAGATATCGTAGCGATATGACTGAAATTTTTTAAAGCTACGTTAAAATTCCAAATCACACAACACACAACGCACGCACGCACGCACGCACACACACACACACACACACACACGTTATCGTGTTGCAGTAGAAAGCTATTTGAGACAGCTTTTGAATTAATCGTTGACTGATAATATATACAAAATGCACAATGCACCCTGACAGATTAAAGTCATTAGGACAGTCAGTCAAATGTACAAGTGCTTTGAACAAAATGAGCCTCGTCCAAAAACAAGATCGTCAAAATGGTCCACCCATGAACACAGTGAAATGTTTTCCGGGTTAAATCAAGGAATGGTTGCATGAATAGACGGATAGATTGATGGGTGTATTTATAGTAGTTGAAAACAACATCGACACATGAACTCTATGAATATAACGAGATAGTAAGGAATATGATAGAGTCGGACTAGTCAAACCTGATTAAACCTTAGTCATATGTATTTGTGCATCCCACGTGGCATACGATAGCATTACAAATTAAAAATTAAAAGTTACTAGACTAGCAAGATTTTTCGATGCTATAAAAGTTACAAATCGTTAACCAGTGATGTTTATGTATCACTCTCTTCTTTAATGATATGACAACACTAAAACGTAAAATATATTTACTAAACCAGCAGACTTCAGTACAGTAATAAATTATCGTCTTCTATGATTTTTACATGAAATTAATTATTCCATAGCTTATATAGGCCGCGACGTGTAAGCGCAAAACATGTTAATTCAGCATCAAATATCTGCGGTTGGAACTCAGCAGAGGTGAGGAGGTGTTTTTCTGCTTGCCAGATAAATCTAGATCAACATCAGCAAACATGAACTATAAACTGTGTCAAACAAATCCAGAAATACGCCAGTAAACGTCAATAATAAGACACATTAGATAGGGATACATCATTAAATCTTATTAATAAGACGAGTCAAATAAATCGAGAAATACGTCAGTACATCTGAATGATAAGGTGTGCCAAATAAATCCAGAAGTACCTCAGTAAACCTGAATCATAAGATGTGCTAAATAATCCAGAAGTACGTAAGTAAACCTGAATCATAAGATGTGCTAAATAAATCCAGAAGTACGTCAGCAAACTTTATAAAAAATGTGCTACATAAATCCAGAAGTTGCAATATTTATAGTTAAATCAAATGCAAATAATAAATTTACGTTAAACTATTCCGCGTTAAATCAAATACAAAATAATTCTATATATATATATATATATATATATATATATATATATATATAAGCCGTCTACTTGAATAGTTCAAAACAAACGCTCAGTCTTTGATTTACTAATAGAGGAAAACACGAACGCCTACCTTAAATACATTTTCCAACTAGAAACAGAATTAAAACGTGTGAATAGACAAAAAATATTCACATAAATGTAATTAATGACTCATTTAGTCGAAATGTTCATATGTATAGATTTTACGGTGGTAACAGTTGAGATTTGTACGAATTTGTCAATGACAATATTTGAAGAACCTCACCAGTAGACAAAATTCGAATAAATAAAACTGATCCAAAATTGGTGTCATCACATGTCAGTAGATGTCATGGACAGAAAGACCCATAACCAAGTACGCTTAAAGTTTTATATACCCAACAAAATTATCGGACCGTAAAAGACTATCACAATATAGATAATGTTATATATATATATATATATATATATATATATATATATATATATATATATATATATATATATATATATATATATATATATATATATATATATATATATATATATATATATAATACCTGAATTATTACTTATTATTAAAACTAAAATCTATGAACATCAGTTGAAAGATCTGTTTTTAATTTATTGTGATTTGTTTATAGCAGTCGAGTAGAGCTACACGCTTGTAAACGAACAATATGTCAATTTTCCTTCAAAAGGACCTCGCTTGGGCGTAACACCATTGTGATGATATATCTCGGATAGTAAAAGAGGCCTAACACATTCTATTGGGATTTTCTTTGTTCTTCAAATCATCCCAAAATAGATATAAGCAAGTAGTTTACAGAGATACAGATTGTATTAAAGTATGTTATGATGTATTGGGTAAGATTGCAAAAATGTTTGTGTGACAAATTAAGACAGATAAATCAAAACCTATGATTTACATAATGTAATGATAAACATTTTAACGCAACAAAATATGTTTATCTCTAAAAGCATAAGAAGAAAACAATCCCTTGAAAACTAGGTCAGATACCAAACTCACTAAACAAACTGATAGAGGGATCCCTCACATAACCAAAGCCAGTGAATATTAGATTACATAACATTGTTCATTCATAACTTTTATGACTATTGTAATCATCAGTTTATCGAAACACATACAAAATACCCAGACGACGAGGTAGAAAAGATACCAATCGATGACGAGAACTATATTTCATTCAGCAGGTCATTTATAGTTGATAGTTTCATGAAAGAAGAAACATAAATCATACAATTTGAAGGCAGTTTAGATTACAGAGACGCAGAAACATTTTATAGATCTGACAATATTGATGTTGAAGTAGAATTCATTATTTTCTTCAGCTTATTATATTAAGTGATATCATGCTATTTCCAAATCGTATTGCAATTTGTTAAAACCGTCATACAATTGTTACACAGCATCAATGCATATTTCAAGACGTAATAAAATAGACATTTTAACTGTCAAAGTGTTTTAATGTTATACAACATCCTGTACATACTGATAATCTTAATCTGATATGTTTAAATTATTCGATTGTAAGTAACTCGTTTGGAGTGGTAGTATGGATGTTTTGTTGAATAATAATAACATGAATTATTATTGAATAATAATAAAAGCTATCCATGAGCATGTGGTATACAGTTGTTCAAGCAGATTTAAGTGCTCTATGGTAACCAGTGTTAATAACAATTTTATTGCGCTCAACATTTGACTGTAGGTAAAACTATACTTATTTTACCCTGAAAGCTAACGCATTTCTGGGATTCGGTTTTTATGATATATACTCACACGCGTGTTTATCTTGTTGAACTTCGAATGGGCTTTGATAATCTTTAGAGGTTTGATTATTTTATATCTATATAATTATGTTTTGTACAGATTTTGACATTTTGCCATCTTCAAACAAAGTTTTGTCTTTTATACAAATAAATAAGATATCTAAGAAGACAGCTATTTTACCACCTATCAGATAACAGACCATGCTGTTGTTTAAGCCATGTGATTTTGTATATTTTTTTACCTTGTGGTATGTTAGAGTCCTCTTGTTCTTTATTTAAACGTTCATCTCTCAATCTTTTGAATTCTTGTAAACTTTTTCCAAGTTGTCTGCCATATTAAACTCTACGAGGGTATTTAAGCTCTTGAAAATACATGTAACTTTCTTGGGTTATTTGCTAATTCTGTTTACATTTTCATTTTAGTCTGCAAATACATTTTACAAACTAGTTTGTATTTTTTTTAAGTTGAATCCTCATGGCTAAAAATAATTAGATTTCAGCATATGTCAAATGTGCAAAGAGGTTAAAAAGTAAACCATGTTAAATAAAGCTGAATCATTCAAGATGTCGTTCTTATCATTGAGGAAACTGAGCGAGTACACATTCCCTCTGGCATGAACTTGAACAATATAGCCTTCTCTTTGTTCCAATTGATCTCATTCAGTGCAGATAGCGACAATCCCAATTTGAATGAGAAAAATCCCGTGAGGTATCCGATACCTTCAATGTAGCCATGTTTCAGTTCATTCTGTAAGCTGTCAAAGATTTTGATTCGAAGAGATCTGTTAATCAATGACGTCACAAAGCAAATTCCAACATTGTAATAATGATTATTGAAATGTCTATAGCTCTATCTTTGATAAAGATGTTATATGTTGCTACGTATATGTAATTAAATTATTTTTTGTGTGTCAGTTTTCAATTCTCTTTTATTTTATTTTTATTTCATTACATGTCATTGTAATATTTTACTGGATTTGACATTTTTCCTAGTAAATTTATTTCAATTCTTTTAGCCTGATCAGAACGCAAAAAGATTGCTACATTATATTTTTAGCTGACCTGGTTCTTGACCTTGGTTCCGATTTGTAAACATTGAGTGAAAATGATTGGTTATTACCAAGGTCATGTTTAGCCCACGTGTTAGCTCTGTTGTAAATAGTTTTATTTTTAAATTCATTTCCAGCGTGGGAATCTGATTCTTAGATAGAGCTATTCTAGTTTACGTGCAAATTGACTTGTAGTGAGTGATCACGTGACCCATCACGCGGGTTTGAAATGACGTTTTAGTTAGGTTTAATACTCATATCTCAGTGAATTTTAGTCAGTTGTAAAATAATACCTTGAGGCTGAAAGGTATTCCTGTTGTTGCCATTTGATTTGAGTTTTTTATTTAAAATAATTTATTCACCCTGGAAAATACTCTTCTTCATCGAAAATTCTGGGACAAAGACATTTACTAAATTATTCGGAATTCAAAAGCCTGAATTATATTCTTGGTGACTCAAAAAGGAACTGTTGACACATCAACACAAACTGGTTAAAGAGGACGCCATCGCCTTCCATATTGGAACTTCATCGAGATTCGAACTTGGATTCAATTAGAACTGTTTAGAGATAGGACTTATATTTTTCAATTCTAGGATTAATTTTTGGATTAGATCCACAAACCGTAAGTCCTATTACACATTTTTACCCTGTTTTCTAGTGAAATAAATTATTTTGTTAAATTTACAAAGCTTGTTGACTTCACTCTTTATTTTTGTTACTTTTGTACGAGTCTACACGTAACAATGTCTACTTAATTTGCTTGTTGTCCATCTTTCTAAACTCTATTGCAGTTAACATTTTGCTAGTCATCTCTTGGTATATTATATTTTGTAATGGCAATAGTCAGTTCCTTTTTATTCTCTGCAGAAATGGAGTTACTATTTTTTGTTTTCGATAAATATTAATTCTTTCTTTTTCAGCTGTACGTCAGGTCCATTTATCGCTATTTAAATAACCTACAAATGGATGACGATTTTGATATTTCATTTGGAAACCATATGTGTGACCTATTGACGAGAGAGAACCTAAACATCAGTTAGAATCTACTGCTTTTGAAAGAGAGCCAATAGAAGTACCTTTGGATATACAGCTGTGAACAATAGACACAAATGAGTCGTGTGATAAACAGGTCATAAAATCTGAGATGCGACAGTAAAATTCAAAGTGGGGAGCTTCCACCTTCAATGAAAAGAGTATTCAAATTAACAAGAGGAAATAGAATGGATGGGTTATGTAAAATTGCAGTAGACATTAATAGACCCAGTGAAATCTAATTTTAAAATGTATGAAAAACAGATTGAAAAGTTAGAAAAGATATCAGCAAAGAAACAGAGCCAAACAAAAATTGCGTACTAAGTTTGAAACTGTTTGAAGTAATAAAAGCCCATTTATTTAGACATGTGAGACATTTTTATAGTTTTCAAAGAAAACAGCGCAAAATTAAATTATAAAAATAACAATCACGAAAAAGCTGAAACTGATGTTTAAAGAAAAGGGTGTAACAATAGCTGCTACAGTCACTGTAATTTATGACTTTATAAATTATTACCATGTCTGTAGCCAAGTTTGCAAAATGTTTAGTAGTGTGTGGAGGACATTTGATCCAACGCTGAGTTAAAGACGACTCGTTCGTTCAAAACTTAAAAGGTCTTAGAAATTGCTAATTATTTGTTTGCTTCAGTTAGTGATGAGGGCAGCATCAACTTTACCAGGTATTGTTGGTACTGTGACAAAGTGGATGGTTATAAGTGCTAGACATGTTATTTCCTTACTAGCTTAACATTGTTTTTTTTTTCTATGTTTTGGTATTACTGGATTGTTATTTGAGTTTTTGATCAAATGTGTAAACAAAATCTCAAACAGACTTCATGAATCTCGTCAGTTTGATTGGGGAATATATTCGAAAGTACATTATTGTAGATGATTTAGCGATTTTTAATTTGTCGTATTAAGGTCCGAGTACCAAACTGCATTAGTAGATCTGACATTACGTTGTACATTATATAATAAATATTGCGCTCTGGAGTTTCCAAATTGCCATATGTTATCTAAAAATCCAAGTACCACATTGTATTAGCAGTTGCAATAGTACGTTGTTTATTTCACGATAGATATTGTCTTTGACGTTTCCAAATTGTCATATATCATCTACACGTCCAAGTACGAAATCGCATTAGTGGATCTGACAGTTGCTCGTTTATTCCATGATAAATATTTTGTTCGACGTTTCCAAATTTCCTCATCATCTAAACGCCTGAGTGTCAAAGTGAGTTAGCATCATAATCATCTATCTTATCTACATAATTATTTACTCACCATGTCTTTTACTTTGTCCGCAGCAATTGTTTTGTTGTTGTTTTGTTTTCTATTATCACGGATTATTTATCAGCCTTTGGAACAGCTTTCTTTACTACATCCATGTTAATAATATGGTTTAAACACGGTTTCAACGAATCCATGAATATATTTAAAGTAATGATGTATCAAGCGACACTATTTATTTACATGACCATGTCACCTGGTAACAGAAAAGATACCGTTACCGCCAACAGGATTGTCCATTTACGCTTCTGAAGTTGAAGTGAAGTTGATGCATACTTTTGAAATTATGTAATAATGTTTTAACCTTGCTCACCTAGTATTAGTTTTTTTAAATAAAGTTTAAAGAATGCCTTTAGCTATGAAACAGACTGTGTAATAGAACTTATCTTGAACTTGTGCACCTCAGATGTCTTGAACTAAGAAAAATTTAACTTGTTATGAACTTGTACACCTCAGATGTGTCGAACTATGAAAGAGACTAATAGAACTTGTTATGAACTTGTACACCTCAGATGTGTTGAACTATGAAGCAGACTGCATAGTAGAACATGTTTTAAAGTTGTACACCTCAGATGTGTTGAACTATGAAGCAGACTGCATAGTAGAACATGTTTTAAAGTTGTACACCTCAGATGTGTTGAACTATGAAGCAGACTGCATAGTAGAACATGTTTTAAACTTGTACACCTCAGATGTGTTGAACTATGAAGCAGTCTGCATAGTAGAACATGTTTTAAACTTGTACACCTCAGATGTGTTGAACTATGAAGCAGACTGCATAGTACAACATGTTTTAAACTTGTGCACCTCAGATGCAGATTTTAAAAAAATCTTATACTTTCATTTAATCTTGTATTGAACATTGAGACATTACGGTCTTCTAAGACGCTTCGCGCGCTGTTTTCTTGTCTTTTGATCCTTTGATATTAATTGTTTTGTATTTTTCTTACACTTAAAGAAACTAAAACCCCCAGTTATCAATAAACTGGTCTGTATCAAATTTAAAGAGGTTTAAATGTTCTCATGATTGAATCAAGATTTATGCTATTTCATTAAGTTTGATTTTGTTCATATTACCGTGGTTCGTACTTCGAGTTCGAAGATGACTCTGACATCTCTATCTGGTTTGGTGTCTATGAATACGTTTAAGGGACCCTGTCCTACCATCTTATACTCATCAGTTTACTCAGGCAGCCCATGTGAAAATGGTCCGACATCTTGGCATTGCGTCTGAACATCGTCCAGGTCTCGCATGCATACAGCAGGGTCGGCAAGACAATGCCTTTGTAGACATTCAGTTTTCTTTGTATACTCGTGTCTCTGCATCCCACATTTGCGCGGAGTCTGCCAAAGACTACACTTGTTTTATCAATTCTGCTGTTGGTTTCATCATCGATGTGAATTCCTCGTGATAGTATGCTGCTGAGATAGGTTAAGTTGTCCAGTGTCAGCTCCATTGGAAGAGTTTGCGGTCAGTCAGGCGTCTGATGTCGATCCTAGTACCACAGTCACGGAAGGCATCAGTAAGCATAGCAGAGAACATCATACTGAAGAGGGATGGGGTCAACACATATCCTTGCTTGATTCCTTTGGTGACTGGAAATGGTTCGCTGACTCGCCGTCGTCCACGACACAAGCAAACATGTCATCATCGAAGTGCTTAAATATCACGATGAATTTCTCTGTTCAACCAATTTTTTCAATGATCTTCCAAAAGCCTCGACGACTGACTGTGTCGAGGGCTTCTATCAGGTCGACGAATGTCGTATACAGTTTGGAGTTCTGTTCCTAGAATTTCTCCTGTACTTGACGAGATGCAAAAACCATATTCATATTCACACCCACACCCACCCACCCACCCCCCACACACAGATACACATAGACACACACACATACACACACGCACACACTTGTACTTTTGCTGATTGTATTTGTCGCCTCTCCACGGAATAGTTTTTAACAATATTTTTAAATGCTATCTCTTTTCATTTGTTCCTCCGTTTCATTTAATAACCTTAATTTCATTTATTAACCTTTAAGGACAATTTCAAGGTCGTGATCAGCTTATCACCTTTTACATGTGCATTTTACGAGTGTTATTATTTAATACTTTCTTCTTTCCCTCTGGCAATGTGACCAAAATAAACTCCATTCCTTTGGGCGCCGTGTTTTCCATATCATTCACAGTCTAGAAATTTATCATCCTTCAAAACCTCAACATGCATGCTTTTTACTACTTTGATCTATCTACATTTCTGCAGTCATATCAGAAGTACTTTTGTTTAGTCGCCTTTGAATCAGGCTGTTGGTAGTTATGTACATTTTATCATCATTAAATGGCATTGATAAATCTGCATCTTGTCTATAACATTTGGAATAAATCTGTTTGAAATCGTTTAAATTAATACCTTTTCTTCTTGAATGTTTTTTCTCCAACACAACTAGCTTTGAATATACTTTTTTACTGTCCAGCCTGGTAAGCAATTAAACATTATAAATGGTAAGGAAATATACATTATCTTTCGATGCTGACATTACTGGTTTCGTGAAAACCTCCAAAAAAATATTACCATTACCACTCTGAAAACTATTCAGTTCAGTACAATATAGCTCATTATCATTATTTATATTTTGTCAAATTTTCTCAAATTACAAATTTTATGCCATATTTGTTATCAAAATCTTGCTGGTCCAGTACTTTTTTAATAAAACAAAATTGTTAAATAATATACTCTAATCTGACTAGTGTCGTGATGCTTCACTTTGGATTTTAATTTTCTTGTATCCAAACACTAGATGGTGGTATACAAGTATGAATGATTTATTTTGGTAAAACTGGCGTGACTAGCCTTTACCCTCTCATATTTCTTACTACTTACGAGCAGACATTTCATACCATCATGGCCTCGTTGATAGAGTGTATGTTAATGATGAATATCTGCACAGAGACATTCGTGGGGTGATCTGAAATAAATGAGAAGCTTTAAGTGTAATCGTAAGTGCGTCACATTTTGATTGCAATATTATCTGTCCGATATTTCGTCGCGTTTTGATTGTAATATCGTCTGTCCGACGTCACTTTTAAATTGCAAGATGATCTGTCCGGTATTCGTCACCTTTAAATTGTATGATCATCCGTCCGACATTAGCAAGCAAGTTTTGTTTTCTCTGCATTGTTTGTATTTTTATTTTTTTTTTCACTTTTTATTTCTTTATTTAATCTTTTGTTTCGAAGATCAAACTTGAAGAATGAATGCTAACAGTTCTATATATAAATATTATGTTAAATTAGCTAATGACTGAAACGTTTTTTCCGTGTTTCACGAAATGTTATCTGAATTAATTTATACCGCCTACTACTATCAAATATGAATTTGCATGAATGAAAAGCTTTACGATCGATTAAATTAGCGTCTTTGCATTTCAGTATAGTTAGAGTGGGTAAATAGCACCATTAATCTACACACTTGAGACCGTTCAAAGGCTAGATGATCTTTCTATATTGTACTGGCTTTACGTCAGATTCATGACTCTTGGTCGAATACCATAAACTGAACTATTCATAAATAGTGATCCACATGACGAGCATAAAAATATACAAGAAGGCGAGACAAAGAAATTTCGAAATACAGAGAAAGTGGAAATAATAAAAATTTTAAAAGTAACAAGATCAGAAAGCAGGGAAAGATAGCAACATTGTTTTGTCATATAGTATAATGAGAAGTAAATGTACCTAAGCTTATCTTCCTTGACAATAGTGTGCATGTCACCGGTCGCAATTTAATAACCTTTTATAGAGTAGAGATATTTTTTTTAAAATCTTGTAATGTGATTTATATAACTACATTTTTTGGTCTTAAGAGGAGGTTGAACGGTCGGTCAGATTGCCCACACATGCCTTTTGTATGAAAGTGTTGAGATAGCAACTTAAGATTTAAAATGTTTGCTTTATATATATATATATATATATATATATATATATATATATATATATATATATATATATATATATATATATATATATATATATATATATATATATATGCATGTGTGTGTGTGTGTGTGTGTGTGTGTGTGTGTGTGTGTATGGTTAGCACATCTGCAAAAACTTGGCTATGTACTGCCGGCTAAAAGGTAGGTTGTAGAAATAATTCAATGATCGAGTTTGTGTTTCTTGTTTGACAGGACTTGCAAAAGAATTGCCTGTTTCAATAATAAAGCAAATTAATAATGAGTATTAATACTGAGAAGACAATTACGCAGTGCACATCTGAACGGTATAAGGATGGACTTTAACGTACATACAGACAGACAGATATAGACATACATGCATATATACATATATACATACATGCAAACAGACATACATACATACAGACAGACAGGCATTCATACAGACAGACAGTCATGCATACATACATACATACATACATACATACATACATACATACATACATACATACATACAATGCGTATAAGTTGCTTAAAATAAAACTGTCGTGGGTTGATAGGCGTTTAAATCTGGTGAAAACATTAAGTTTTTATGCAAGTATGAATCAGTTGTGAACTCCTGTCCAATAATATGTTACTCTTCCTTCCACTCGGACAGAAATAGGGTCGGCATATTGTATATAGATGTTTGTTTAAGATTCATAAATTTGTTTCCAAGCCACGGGCGAAATTCACTTTTACAAATGACCCTTTAACTGACTAATCATTATTAAGTTATCCTTGTAACCGACGTATTCCCTTATAAATTATTTAAAGGCTTGAAAATCATCATTTGGCAAAATCGATAATTTGGAAAGTATTGTTTGCTTGGTTTCATTTCATTAGTAATCTTAACTCCCAACTATTCACACTTTAGAGAAAACCCTTATTACAACGTAAAGGATAAAGTACGCATGCGTTATATAATGCGTTATATAATTTGGTTTAATACCTTGTAACGTAAGTTTAAACCCAGATCACCGTCATTTATCTTTTTTTCTTAAAACTGATTGTTATCTGATGTTACCTAAATGGCTTGACAGTTGGATATCTGGCATTACATATTATATCTAAATGGCCAGACAGGTGGATATCGGGGGTCTAACTACATTTCCTACACAGCGACTGGCAATACCTGGGACACGGGATAACAGTAAAAAGTCACTAACGGGAGATAATTTGTTGTCAGAAGCATGGAATATGTAACCGAGGGATGTAATTACTTTGCACAATATTATATATTTACAATAGCTCAGGTCTGTAATTGCACATTGTGACTTTCTTTGCTTCCTTATGGCTTTTAAAATATTGACTCTCGTTTCTAAAACAACAAGAACTTCACAGCTTAAACATTTGTTGCTTCTGGATTCGAAAATTGAAATCTGTTTTATATGTTTTAGAGAGAGAGACAGAGAGACAGAGAGAAAATGGAAACTAGAAGGCATGTATGTACATAGCAAAAGAAACGGATACTGATGTACTAAAGGAGATTATTTAAGTGTAGAATCTTGCCCTAATTTCACCAACTCAAGCCTTAATTTTAATCTGAACTTAAGACATTTCATTAGTCAGTTTTAAATGAATCTTAAATTTAAAAATTCAGATAGCTAGGATCTGAACTTAAATGTAAGACGAGACTTAAGTTTTGTCGGTAAAATTGCCCTTGTAGGCTACATGAAGGAAAAACATATCAAGGAGAAATATAGTGTATTCTTACAACTTCTGGTGCCGTCTAACAAATTCATGAACATTTCACTAAATACCCATACTTGTATACAAGGATTTAAGAACAGAAAGAAAGTGGATATAATAAATTTCTGTGTGATCGGATCTACCCACAAACAGCGATAATAAGAAAGACATATACATTGGGTAACTCCATAATTTTGATGAACATATGAAAAATAATATGATAAAAGGATTTAATTGATGGCCTCGTTAATATTTTCTTGACTGTAAAATATTCAGTATTTTTTTATAGCTATGGTCAATTTTTAAACTCAAGATGAACCAAAATGGGTCAAAGCAAACGATTCCAGATATAAATATTGTACTTTTTATTGTTTAAAATATTTTCCATTTCTCGCTCGCCATCCATATCACACAGTTCTTTCTACTACAAGTATATACTCTCTTGGTGACTTTTAACTTTTCCTGCATGCATCTAATATGTGTAAGAAAAAGCCAAGTGTCTTAGAGACTTTATGATTATTTTCTTATCGCTAAAAGCCCTAAGTAATTTTCTTTCTCCCTTTTAGTAAGCTCCGAGGTTATTATTTACACCTGCTACCAGAAATTTACAGTCGAGCGGCCATCATTGAAATGAAAACTGTTTTAACTGTGTACACGAGGTCCAAACTATTTTAACTGTTTCTTTGATCACTATAGAGCAAAAAGGAAACGGAAAGAAGAAGAACAAGTTAAAACTGCAAAAGACTAGATAAAACCATCTTCTAAAAAATGCACAAGAATAAGTAATAGAAACGACCGGCTAATTCTCTAAGTGTGCCACTTGTTAGCGAGGTAACGAATCCAGCCCCGTATTCACTCAACTGTCAGAGCACAAAAGGTTGAACATATTCACATTCCCAAGGATGATCATCCTTGATAACTGTACTCAGAGTTAGGTAAGAATTCTTTAAGTACGAATACACATGGCTGGTAACATTTCTTGCCTACTTCAAAAGGTCTCAAACATTTCTGGCTACAGACTGGTATATTGATCTCTATTCAGCGAAATAAACCATCACAATGGCTCTTCTGTACCGTAACAATTATCATTTTTGTCGTATTTATCAACTATGTTTTAAGTTCTTCTCAGCGCATAAATATAATTTAGAGTTTAGAAAATTATCTGAGGACACAGTGTTGTTGCTTTGACCATTATTAACGAAATGCTTTCGATCTGAGATAAATTTAATCAAAATGTGTATTCATTTTTAGAAAATCTAGATCTGATGAAAGATTAAAAATTTAACAAATTTGAAAGGGTAAAATAAAACTTACATCGTATGTTTCGATACTGACCGATAGAAAAAAAAAAGCCTTTAAAATAAAAAAATAAACAATAAGTGATAGAAATTCAATTGGACATCGATCTTAGATGACTGATGAGAACGCCAGAGTTTATGATACTTTTCCATGTACATCAAGGGAAACTGTTGTCGTCACGTATTTATGGGCATAACCTTTCTGACTGCGTTCATAATGCAGAGAATATGATTTAATTTAATATAGCTATTTAATATTAAAACCAAAAGACGTGATGTGTAAAACAATTCCCTCGCCGCAAATGGTATTTCAAATATGACATTTCTGAATCTGTTGACGCAGGAAAGGTTCATCAAAATTAATTCACTCCACCACATGTAAATCTTACATAATTAATCTTTTGTAGTATTTACATGCATGGAACTGGGCATCTCTGATACTCCTTTGACTATTATATATATATATATATATATATATATATATATATATATATATGTGTGTGTGTGTGTGTGTGTGTGTGTGTGTGTGTTATAGAGAAATATAAATTCTAATCTAAAATTTCCACAAACCAAACACGACACCAGTGGTATTAGTTTCATCAAGTATTCTCGAAACTCTTTTTCAGACTCCACAATTCAAATACATGCAGAAATTTTAATTATTTCGTGTGCTAGTGGAAGAACCAATTTCAGGACAGATCGTGAAAGGTATCCGTGTCTGATCTCATTCTGATCAAAGTTCCAGCTGAAAGAGGTTCGTATAGGCCAGTTTAAACTCACAGCTTTGATTTTCCATTTTTAATATTACTCTATAAACCACCTTTTTCTTCCAGAGTTCTTCTGAACATACCAGAATTTATGTTACTATCACTGCAAATGATATGAACGTATGAGTCTCTGCTTCCAACGCCTAATTACATTGCCACTTCGAGGTTGATGGGAAGGACTGCTGGAAATGTACCAATAATGGGAATACAAAATGCATCATTCTTACCTTGCTCAAAGTCTGGAGCAATATTTGGATCATACTTCGATGTATTGAGAAGGTCCAGTAATATTTCACGTCTGTAATAATAATAATAATAATAATAATAATAATAATAATAATAATAACAACAACAATAATAATAAAGTAATTGTATTATGTGGGTCACCTATATTTTTATGGTATTATTAAATTGCACCTCGCCAAGGCTCGCAAAAGCTGGACATTATTCAACGAGTTTCATAAATTTAATATTAAATCATTACCCATTTGAGATTATGTTTATCACATAGTTTTTTATTGTAATGGAAATAGATAGAAAGAAGAAATAAATTCGTTCTTTCTGACTCAAACAATGTCTTTTTGATTTGTTGCGCGTAAAACTGAGACACAAACTATTGTCGATTTTGGGGGCAGTTTTATAACCAATAAAATTTAAAAACAGATTTTCTTTTACAAATTATAATTAAAAGAGTAATTGTCCTTTAGAATGAATGGAACAATTGACTCAAGAGAACATGGTTTCTCAACACAGAATGTGTATGGATATTCCTTGTGATGCCACATACTTTGATTCATTGAGGTTAGACGATCAATTTAACAATGTTTATAGCTAAGGAATGCCACTTTCAGTACTGGAAGTTGTTGGATATTTATGTGAAAGGATTATTACTGGATGAAGAAATTCCATATTTACTGTAATGTATTTGTGACCGAATATTTGCATTAGTTGATTTGGAACAGGAGACAGTGAGAATTGCATCACATAAGAGACATTAGATCGTTTAAACCATTTTACCGCGTAAAAATAATGTGGTTTGATAGGCCTAATTTTCTGTCATTTGAGAGACAGGTTTATGTCTACATTCTTCTATGAACAAAGAAGAATTTACTTGATTCTCGAAGTTAACAGCTCAACCGTTCGTTTATATAGGGCGAATTCCTTGTTGCACGATTACCGCCCACCATCCCCTCATGCACGCTGTCAATAGACCAATAACCTTAATTTTATTTTTACATTTATTTTTGTTGTTGTTTGGGGATTAACGCCATTTCTTCCGCTCATGATAATATATGGCATAACAACCCCCAGTGGTTTAATTCGCCATATTCAGAAAGACGTGACCTTTTTTCCTAATTCCCTTTGGGCAGTCGATTCGAAAATTGGCAGCCAAAAGAAAATTTTCCCACGATTGCAGCTCATCAGTAAAAAGAATACTGCACAAGAATTTCATGGGTTTTATTTGGACCAATCAGAATTACATAAAGTGATATGTTAACGTGTGGTAATATCAAAAATATTAAACTCTACACGCTGTATGTACAGTGTACAGATTATGTGAAAAACGAATTATATAAAAACTCTAATTCCTAAAAGTCACATAAAAAGTGTATTAAACCTGTAGTACCTAAAAGAGTCACAGAATCCTAAATTAAACATGGAATACCTAAAATAATCACACAAAAATGTATAAAACATGTAATACCTAAATGAATCAACCAAAAAATGTATTAAACATGTAATACCTAAATGAATCACACAAAAATGTATTAAACATGTAATACCTAAATAAATCACACAAAAATGTATTAAACATGTAATACCTAAATAAATCACACAAAAATGTATTAAACATGTAATACCTAAATGAATCACACAAAAATGTATTAAACATGTAATACCTAAATAAATCACACAAAATGTATTAAACATGTCATACCTAAGTGAATCACACAAAAATGTAATAAAAATGTAATACCTAAATGAATAACACAAAAATATATTAAGTATTTAATACCGAAGTGAATCACACAAAAATGTATTAAACATGTAATACCTAAACGAATCACACAAAATGTATTAAACATGTAATACATAAGTGAATCGCACAAATGTGTATTAAACATATAATACCTAAATGAATCACACAAAAATGTATTAAACATATAATACCTAAATGAATCACACAAAAATGTATTAAAAATTTAATACCTTAAGGAATCACACAAAAATGTATTAAACATGTAATGCATAAGTGAATCACACAAAAATGTATTAAACATGTAATATCTAAAACTACTAAACTTTATTTTTCGAAAATCCTCAGTGTTAATTATTAACTAGATTATATATACACCCAGTAATCTGTAACAAAGTTGACAATTGGATGGATGTCCATATTATTACGAATTCTTTCTTGTTGATAGAATATTAACGAATACTGATTATTACGCTTATGTTAATCTTATTGATAGAAGATTAAGGATTACTGATTATTACGCCTAAGTTGATCTGATGGAGAAAAATATATTCCATGCCATCAAAGATCGACTAGAAATGAAGAAAACGCCAAGGTTCCAATGGGAACTAACTTAACAATAATAGATTTAGAGTCGAAAGAAGAATGTATGTATTCAATCGGATCAAATAGTTTCAACATCTTTAATTATTTTGATTTAGAGAAAACATAAAGATTTATGAAGGACATTATAACTGTTGGAATCAGCGAATTCTTGCACTGGACGGGTTTACAACAAAAAATTAAGGATTGGCAAGTTTTGTTTCATAGCTCCTGTGGATATGGATAATTAAAAGGTGGAAAGAAGTATATAGAACAACCTAACTGGATCAAAAATAAGAAATGTATTGATCTTCAAAGTATATTTCCAAGCATAAAGAATATTCTAATCTATATTCAATATCATTAAAAGCTATTCCAGTCTTTGAAAAAGACTCAGGCTGATCCATTTCAGTATCACATGTTAAGGAAGACGAAACAATAATTACTCCATTCAGATGAACTGAGAATTACAACAAGATAACCACTTCAGTTTGTTATTATGTAATGATTATTTCATAAGAAGTATCAAATTAGAGAGCATATTACATACCCAAATGATAACTAATAACAATTCTAAATTGGAATTCTGTCATAATTGTAATATGCATTTCAACTCTTAAATAAATTTAGATCATAAAAGATTATGCTAAAAGAATAAACTAATTTTCATAGAGCTACTTAGAAATAAAAATATACAATTTTAGATTAAAGAAAAAATAGAACATTAATGCGGAACTTACGCTGACTTTGAATTAAATTTACTTAATTAAGATGAGATAATCCAAACACTAAAAACGATTCACAAACATATGTTATGTATATCTATATTGTTTGTAACGCCTGGTACGTGGTTTAATTTAATGTTTGTAATTTTTATTCATGGCCATAAATTGTACAAAATATATATAGTTAGTTTTGCCTACGTGACCTGAATTGCATAGGATCTATAAATAGTTACTTACGTATGTGTTGACAATTATTAATAATAATCTTAATAATAAGACTTAAAACGCGCTTATGGCTTAACTTCTCCTTGGCTGATGGGATTTTAACGTATCTAGAAGAATTCAGTAATTTCCTATTGATTGGACTAGGTCAGATGAATAAGCAAGTTTGACACACAATGAGTTTTAAGTTCCATCACGTGTGGTTTAGATATGAGCAATCAGTTTCATTCCGATTTTGGAGTGATTCACATTTCTTTTGTTCCTGTTGTAAGTCTTATGTTGTACATAAATATTTTTCTAGGAAAAACATTTGCATGGACTGTTCAGTGGAAAAAGAAAGTGCCCATTATTTGGACTATAATATTATCTTGAACTGTTGTAAAATTATTGGAAGGAATTCTGGACAACACCATCTTGACAATGTCACTGTTTTTAGGACCAGTGTATTTTCTGTATTTAAATGTATAAAGAACTTTTCATTCATTTAGGACTTTCATAGAACTTAATAAGGATTAGTTTGGATTCACTTCATAATACTTTAAGTTTCTCCCAAATTTTTCATTCATAACTGATAATTAAATTGTTTCTTAAGTTTAACAAAACTTATGGGTTTTGCTTCTTTCTGTTACTTACTTTATGACCAAAGAATCGTAACACATATACTTTATGTTTACTGTTGGTTTAAGGTGTGTGAATGTTTGAAGTACCTACCTAATGTTTGCAGAGGACCAGACTGTGTTGCAACTATTGGTGATAATGTGAAACAATTAGCTGCAGAGGTATATATAATAAATAATACATGTTTCAAGAAATGTCTATAGTTATATATTTCCTAAAATGTTATAACGCCAATTTAATATTTAAGGTACTAATAATATCTGAACCAGATAAAGAAGTATTAATTATGCCAGAAAATGCTGAGAAATATAAAATATATAACAAGAACGTTTTATATATAAAAACAAAGAAGACTATAAAGGAACATGAAACTGTAATATTTGTTGATTCTTTCAATTTTATAAGTGCATCATAGCTATCTAGCCAAATAAAGTTACTAATGACTCAGTTATTGACATAATGAAGATTGACTGTATGACCAAGGAATCTGTACGAAATTATATCCATGAGAACATATGAATTCTTTCAAATGATGTTTTGAAACTAAACTACCACCGTATGAATCAATGTTTAGTTCGTTAAAGATTAAAATACAACTTTTTTAGGCGATGATACGCCCAGAAAATCCTTTATCAATAAAAACTACAATCATTAGATAAACTACACGACCACAATGTGTGATTATAGATACCTTAATACTAGCAAATTCGTTAGAGAAATTTACGTATGTATAAAAAGCTATAAATTAGATCCAGTTTATTAGCTTTCATCTCCAGACACGGCATATGATGCCTCTTTAAATACTGATATGTATTTAACTATCAAGAATAATGGATGTCTTAATTGACAATGATATCAATATAGCTATTAAGAATAATGTAACATGGGAATATCGATGATGCTTAACAGATACGCGGTAACAATAATAAATGAATCATTGAAACAGATGGAATAATCAAATATGACGAGCAATATGATCATCAAAACCAAACTCTTTTATCAACGTCCTTGTGGTATTAATAATTTGATTGGCTGAGCGATATCTCAACCTCGTAAAACTTTACATTCTGGTTCGGCAGATAAGTGCTCTTCATCAGGACGTTTTAAAACGAAAGATGACGTCAAAATATTTTTATCAAGGTTGATTTTCAAATTCAAAACGCGAACTACGCGACCTCTTTAACGATCATGCGCTCACCTAATTAACAAATGCATATTGATTTAGATACATTTCAACACAAAGGAACCGAAGAGTATCTTGGCTCTATTTCAAACACGCCACATACGCCTATGTACACTGGAATAAGAACCATTATTGGACACATTATATAATTCTCAAATTTTACTTAAAAGAATGATTAATTCTCACTTAAATTCACACGGCATTTAATTTATCTCAGAAAGCTTGGCTGTATAAATATGGTGACTTAAACGCTAATCATACAACGAAAGCAACACACGATTTGTGTACAAAAATTCATAATTTCCCAAACACTTGTTTTTCAAACTGATTGGTTAATTCTGAGATTTAAAAACAAGTATGAAACCAATGGAAAAAGAGCAATTGACCTAGCATCTACTAATGAGATGTCCAATCGGCATGTCATTGAGCTTTCCTGCAAAGATGGAAATAAAACAGATAAGAACATAGATCTATCGGAGATGAATAAGTTAAGGGTTGCTACTGATACATCAAGGGATTGTGGGTTTGTTAAATTAGAACTACAAAAGCTTCTAATGTATACGTTCTATTAAACTGTTTTAAAAGTCAAAAATAAAATAACACTAAATATGACGGTGTTACGAGTCTATGCTCTTAATATAAGCAGCAGAAAAGTGTGATGACAACAAGCTTTGTAAAAATTAACAAATAATTTATTTCCATAGAATACAAAGTTAAAAATGAGAAAAAAGAACTTAAGGTTTTGCGAATTAAATCCAAAAATAATTCAAGAATTAAAAACACAAGTCCTAGTAATAAAAAGTCCTGAATAAAATTCAGTTGAAGTCCCAAAGAGATTTATAATTTAAGGTGATGATGTGTCTGTTATGGCCTGCTTCGCACTGATGTGTCAACAGTCTCGTGTTGAATCACATAAATATTATTCCAGGTTTAAATTCAGTACAAATTCTAATGAATGTCTTTATCCAAGAATTTTGTCAGAGCACATTTGTATTTCCAGAGAAAATAACCACTTGAATTCAGTGATTTGAAGAAAATAAATTTCAGCCCAAACGGGTCACAACATAATGCAACTTAAAGTGCTAGATGTTAAAGCACAACTGGTAAAATCTTCACAGTCAGAAGATACTATAGTTCTCTGTTTGACCTCAGGTCACAAATTAGTATTTTCTAAAAACAACCATTACCTAATGGAAAATAACTTTCGAGCATGGTTTAAGAAGCTTTGTTTATTTGAAACATAATACCCTACAAAATTCACCTTGGAATCCCCAAAACCCTGACCCAAATCAACATGTTTACCTGAATAATAATTTGGTCAATGAGCTCATACCCACAGAGAAAAATGAAGTTATTATTAGTTGTTTACATCGATGAAATAAAAAAAAGTTAATCAGCTGAAACAAAACTGAACTAAATTCTGGACAAGGTCAAGTCCAGTAAACAATCTTACATTACAATAGCATGTAATGGAATAAAAGCATTTCATCTGATGTTTTTGGTGTAGATCAAACATCAAACAGAGTCAAACAATAAAATTTAATATACATAACACTTCCAATCATAAAGAAAAAGAAAGATTTATACAATAAAGCTTTCTTTTTACTGCAAATCAAATATGCATGTAGTAAAAAAACAAAAAAAACAGATGAAATAGTATGAATGACACAAAGTATACATGAAACGATATATTTCTATACATGTGAAAGTGCATCTGCTATTAAATAATCTTTTCCCTTGATCTGCCTGATCTCATTATTGTAATCCTGTAACAACAAACTCCACTTTAATAAACTCTTGCCGATGAAATTAAGGGGGTTGTAATTACTAAACACAATAATCGGAGAAGAAGCTGAGCTAATGTAAACTTCAAAGTGTTGTAATGCCAATATCAAAGCCAAACATTCCTTCTCGATTGTAGAATAATTTCTCTGGTGCTTATTTAATTTCTTAGAAAATAGCACACTGGATGATCTACACCATTTTTATCTTCTTGAATCAATGCTGTTCCAACCCCAACATCACTTGCATCAACAGACGATTTAAATGATTGGCTGACATTTGGAGCTGTAAGAACTGGTGCACTCTTAAGTATGGCTTTTAACTTATCAATATCCTCCTGACATTTTTCAGACCAATGAAACTTGGTTTTCTTGCTCAATAAATTTGTGAGGGGTTCAGCAATTATGGAAACATTGGAATAAAATTTCCGATAGTATCTAGCCATACCTAAAAATCGCAGCAGTTGCTTTTTACTGACAGGCAAAGGGAATTCAGAGAAAGCCTTGCCTTTAACATCTATTGGTTGAACTTGTCCATGTCCCACGAAATGTCCTAGAAATGTTACACAAGCACGGCAAAATTCACTTTTGGATAAATTAATTATCAAACTTGCATCAGTGAGTCCGTCAAAGAGTTTCTGAATTGTCGCTAAATGTTCTTTCCAGGTGCCGTTGGAGATGATGACATCATCGATGCAAGCATCACAATTATCTAGTGTTCCGTGTCTAGGCTTGTACAAAAGTAACAAAGAAAATAGTGAAGTCCACAAGCTTTGCAAAATTTAACAAAATAATTTATTTCCCTAGAAAACAAGGTAAAAATATGAAAAAGGACCTATGGTTTGTTAATCTAATCCAAAATTAATCCTAGAATAATATAAGTCATATCACTAAAAAGTTCTAAATGAATCAAAGTTCAAATCCCGATGAAGTTCCAAGATGGAAGGCGATGACGTCTTCTATAACCTGTTTTGTGTTGTCGTGTCAACAGTTCCTTGTTGAATCACTAAAATTAATATTCCGGGTTTAGAATTCCGAATAATTTCCAATAAATGTCTTTGTCCAAGAATTCTGATAAAGAGCACTTATATGTATGTTTTCCAGAGAAATTTATTACTAATTCCGAAAAACAGAAAAAAATTCAAATAGCAACAACAAAAATACCTTTGAGATCTGATGGTAAGAATTACTACTGACTAGAAAAACACTATAATATGTCACTTTAACGACTGTACTGAATTAATCTTACTATAAGATTCAATAATAAAACAATTTAAAAAAGATGTTTACAATAGAGTTGAAACTGGCTGTTAAATCTAGGTCACCAAAAGATACAATGTTTCTACGAATTGCGTGTTTATCAGGTTTAACAGAAATGAACTGAATTTTCAGGAAAAATGTCAAATCCAGTGAATAAAGTTATCATTACAATAACATGTAATGAAATAGAATAAAACTTTTAAAACTAACACACTAGTAATTAAATTACATACACGTAACACTAGACCAAAGGTATTCATATTCATCATACGTTGAAAGGTACTTGGCGAACCCTTCATCCCAAACGGCATTACTTTATATTCATAAAGTCCATCTGGAGTCACTAATGTAAAAATTTCCTTTGCTCTTTCCGTTAGTGGAATTTGCCAAAATCCTTTCAGAAGGTCAAATTTGGTGACATACTTGGCATTTCCAATTTTATCAATGCAGTCATCGATTCTTGGTAATGGAAATGAATCTCTTTTAGTCACACTGTTCACCTTTCTATAATCAGCGCACATACGGAAAGTATTGTCTGGTTTCGGAACAAGTATACATGGTCAACTATAATCACTTTTACTCGGTTCTATCAAATCATTTTCCAGCAAATACTGAATTTCTTTTTTCAGATAATCCTGTTTGAGAGGACTCATCCTGTACGGGTGTTGCTTCATAGTTTTGGAATTTACAATTTCATCGTCATGGTAGATTTTGTATGTTCTTTTAGGAACGTCTGGAAATAAGTGCTCATATTCATGCAATAACTGTTTAAGTTCATTCTTTTCTTGGTGTTGCAAATGTGAACATTTCTGGCCCAGATTATTCATAATTTCTGAATTCCGAAGATTTGTAACTCCAAAATCAATAGAGTCCCATCGCATTCTTTCGCTTAAACCCTCACAGAGTTGGACAGGTACAACTAAACTAATTGCATGATTAACATGCTTATCTCTCTCAACATACTCCTTTAACATATTTATGTGGCAAAGTTGTTTTTGTTTTTCCCTCCCAGGAGTATTTATGATGTAATTTAAATCCTTTACTTTCTTTTCAACTGCGTAAGGACCATAATACTTGATCTGAAGAGAATTTGGTGGTATGGACAGTAGAGCCAGAATTCTATCACCAGGCTGAAAACTCGTTTCCTTTGTATTTTTCTCATACTTTGGTTTCATTTTTGACGGAGTAGAGTGCAGATTAGCTCTTGCGACCTCACAAGCTTTTGACAACTTATACTTAAAATTGGAAACATAATCGAAAGATTGATTTCAGTATCATCATTTGAAAAATGTTTCCCTTTTAACAACTTCAATGATCTACGTACAGTATGCACAAAAGCTAGTTCAAAGGGACTGAATCCTAAAGATTCTTGAACTGATTCCCTAACAGCAAACAATACTAAATGAATGCCTTCATCCCAATCTTTACCGTATCAAACCAATACGACGGAATCATATTTTTCAAAGTTTGATGAAATCTTTCTAAAGCCCCTTGGCTTTCAGAGAGATAGGCAGAAGATTTGAATTGTTGGATGCCTAATTCATACAAAATTTGCTGGAAAATTCCAGACATGAAATTTGACCCTTGATCAGATTGGACAGATTTGGGAATGCAAAAGTGAGTGAAAAAAACTTTATCAAATCTTTTACTATTGTTTTAGTTTTGATATTCCTCAAAGGAATTGCCTCTGGGAATCTTGTTGACGCACACATTATGATCAACAAGTATTGGTTACCTGACTTGGTCTTAGGTAAGGGACCAACACAATCTACCATTATTCTGTAAATGGTTCATCAAATGCAGGGATAGGTTGCAGATGAGCCTTAGGTATCTTCTGATTGGGTTTTCCTACCGTTTGACAAGTATGACAAGATCATCCAGTATTTACAAACATCACTTTAATTTTTGGCCATTAAAAGTGAGTCAAGATCTTGTGATAAGTCTTATTAATCCCTAAATGACCAGCCAAAGGAGTTTCATGGGCCAGACTAAGTATTTCCTGTCTGTACGATTTTGGAACTACAATTTAATAGTTCACTGACCATTCGTCACCATCAGGTATCTCGGGAGGTCTCCATTTTCTCATAAGAATCGCATTTGTAATGAAAAAAGAAACAGTTACTTCTGTGGCTTCAGTTTCACTAATGGCCCTCTGAAACAACCAGGAGATCTCAGGATCTTTTTCCTGTTCGACGACAAATGATTGTCCTTTGTCACAATGATTAGAATAAAGAGAATGAGTAGTTAAAAGTGAATCACTGTCATCAATACCTTTTGATTGATCCAAACAAGGAGTGAAAGTGACATCATCAAAAGCCTGACCAACACATGTGTCAGCTAAAGGAATATTTTCCTTATCAAAATGATTCTCAAGAGCTTTCTTTGACATAGCTCTAGTAACTGCACAAGCTCGGTATAAATCAGGGTATTCTTTTTCAATAGGATCGACTTTCTGATCTAAACAAGGCTTGTCAGTTACAAGTGGATTAACCACAACATTATCTCCAGCTAGGTCATTGCCTAGTAATAAATGAATGCCCTCAATGAATAAAGAAAACACGGTTCCGACTGTCACAGGTCCTGAGACTAAGTCTGATGACAAATTTACACAATGGAGAGGAACATTAACAAAGCCGCACTCTACTCCCTGAATAAGAACACTCTCATTAGAAGAAGACTTCTCAGAAAAAGGCAAAGTACCTGATAATAAAAGACCCTGAGAAGCTCCTGTGTCCCTTGACGTTTTAATAGGGATAGGACTGGCCGAATCACCTATGAGTGATATAGAACCCTTCGACAAAAATGGTTCATAATTCTCCATAATAAAATCAGACTTGGGTTTTTTTTTAGACCCAACAAATGTATTGTTTTCAATACATGACCGTGACTTTGACCTCTTAGAAATAAGAGCATTTGGGATGGGTCTGTCTTGATTCTAATGCTTATTTTTTAATTTCTAGCAATTAGAAATAACGTGTCCTTTCTTCTTGCAATAGGAACACGTAGGAAGAGATAAGGATTTCTGATTAAGCTTAACAGAAACTTGATTTCGAAAAGTAGTGCCAGATTGAAATTTAGAATGACTCATATTAGGCTGAAATACTTTTTTTACCAGTAGACTGCTGAGTGGAAGACTTAATTACAAAATAAACTTAATGCGCTAAGGAATACTCGTCTGCACTACGAGCAGCATTTTCCTATGTTTCGACCTTATGCTCATCAAGATAAGTCTTAATGTCACTATGGACGCAATTCTTGAACTCATCAAGTAAGACGAGTTGTCTGAGATTTTCGTAACTTTGATCAACTTTCTGGGCTAAGCACCACCTATCAAATAACTGCTCTTTTTCTCTTGAAAATTCGACATGAATTTGTCAAGCTTCTTTTTTATAGTTACTGAATTTTTGCCGATAAGCCTCAGGGACTAACTCATAACTCTTTACGATGCATTTCTTAACCAGTTCATAGTCTGCACTTTGCTGTACTGATAGGGAACGCATAGATGTCACGGGGTTTGCCCAAAAAAGTGCACTCAGTAATTATAGAGTCCAATGCTCCCTTGGACATTTTGAATTTTCAACAATTTTTTCAAAATGAGGAAAATATTTGTCTACTTCATTTTCTCTAAAAGGGGGCACTAACCTTATATTCTTAGTGACATCAAAACTTGAATTTGTTTGTAAAGTGGGGATGTGCTTTCCGCTTTCCAGCTCTAATTCTCTTCATCTAAATTGATATTCCCTTTCTTCCTTTTCTCTTTGCATTTGCATCTGCATTCGTGTCTGTCTCTCCTCTTTCTCCAATTCCCACTGCATTTGTTTCTCTCTCTCCTCTTTCTCCAACAGCATTTGTTTTTCTTCTTTCTGTAACTGCATTTGTTTCTCTCTCCTCTTTGTCCAATAGTATTTTCCTCTCTCTTTCCTCCTTATCTAATTGCATTTGTTTTGTTTTTTTCTCTTTATCAGTCAGAAGATACTATAGTTCTCTGTTTGACCTCAGGTCATAATTTAGCATTGTCTAAAAACATCCATTATCTAATGGAAAATAACTTTCTAACATGATTTAAAGAGCCTTGTTTATTTAAAACATAATACCCTATAAAATTCACTTTGGAATCCCCAAAACCCTGACCCAAATCAATATGTTTACCTGAATAATAATTTGGTCAATAAGCTCATACCCATATAGAAAAATGAAGCTATTATTAGTTGTTTACATCAATAAAAAAAAAAAATATAAAAAAGTCAATCAGGTCAAACAGAACTGAACTAAATTCTGGACAAGGTCAAGTCTAGTAAGCAAAGTTACATTATAGTAGCATGTAACGGAATTTTAAAAATTTAAACTAACAGACAAACAATTAACTTAAATATTCATAACAGACGGACACAGATTCACTTATATTTCGCGCACAAAGGAAGATTTCTACCAAAACACGAAGAAAATCCAAAATATTTAAATACATTTAAATACAAGTGATTCTGTAAAGGACAAGGGATACCATATAAAATAAAAAATATCTAGATTATTCAACGATGAATTAAATTTAATGCCAATTTAAAAATGTGCAAGTCTTAGACAACAAAGGTGCAAGTCGGAACACACTAGAATTTTTACTTGAGATAGAACTTTTAGGATTATTTGGAACTTGATTCACAATACTGTAAGTTCCTTTTAAATTACCACTTTGCATTCAAGGGAAATAAATTATATATTAAATTTTACTAAGCTTGTTGGTTTCGCTTTTTTGTCACTTCGTTTACGACAATAGAGTCACAACAATATTCTTAATATCATAATTCAGTGATCTATAAAATGACTGCGGGATTCTCGTTTCTTGAAAATTCTGAATTTAATGCATTTATTCTTATAGGTAAATATCACTTCGCAATCATATTGCTTTTTTTTCCTTGAAATTATCGTTTGTAAGCTTACATTTATCGCTTGGTAGGTTGCAAGCAACATAACGACTTATGCGTGAATCTGACTGTATCTACATATTTCATAATTACTGGTCAATATTTTATTGTATTAAAATCATCAATAAATTGATCAACGAGACATTTTTGCTAACTGTTACAGATTTTGGTGAATTACCGTATAACGTACAGTTCACGGTGTATATCTCTAAGCATTTGTTCTTTAATAAATAGATTTGAGTAAAATCCAGATAAATTATGTATTTATATTGGCAAATATTGTATTCCTTTCTCTATTGTATGGAACTCTTAAGATACTGACTTAAAATTTCTTATTTACTTTACTCCTCTGTATAGGTTTAGTTAGGACTTTTAACAATCTAATACAATATAGATACACAAAAACCAGATGGCATATTTAAACCATTAGGTCCTGTTTTTTCCTTAACAATTATTGCTTTTTAATCAGCATTGAACACAAACGTACGTTTTGTTTTATTTTCATTCTAACATGATTAACATGTTGTTGCTGGCATGGGTTGACTTTTAGTACAAAATTATCCATGTTCCTGTAATTTGTCTTCTGTTGGTAGTACCTATCTCCTAACGAAATCAGTCACGTCAGAAACAAAGCACTGCAGATTCACTGTCGAAGACCTCAAAGACAGTGATAGAGGCAGAAAATATATATGTAAGTAACAACAAAGTTCTTCTAGATATAGGAAAAGTGACCAAACCAAATAACCAACTGAAACAAATTAGTAATTGAATGAAAGAGCTAAAATGTGATTTATATAATTGTATTAACAGTAGTATGATAAGATAAGATAAGATAAGAAGATAAGAATTCTTTATTTCAGACTACATAGTCCATAATATGATTTCCTTCTTGAAAATTGGCAGATAGTGTTTATAGGTTTGGTTGGAGATTTATTGAAAGCTGAATCTTTATCTAGTAAATCTAATAATTTCTGTGGCTTGAACATAACAGTGTAAATACTGATATACCTTTAAACGTTTATAATAGATTTGATATACTATACAAATGAAAATCCGTCTGTGTTCTCGGACGGAGAGACTTTATCTATATCTGAAAATGACATTGCACGTTTTAAATCCAGATATTCATTTTTTAGTAAGAGGAGGTTTCAATGCTTATACAGCACACGAAAATCACTACACAGATTCCAATAAAACTTTCTAATTACTTGATAATATTGACTATGTTGCCGACTATGTACCCCTCCCCGAGTAGATCAAGCACAGATACAGGAGAATCCTATTAACATGGATATGCACTTATATAGCTTTGTAAATCCACTAAACTTAGCATACTTAATGGAAGGTCTGAAATGGACAAAATATAATGGATTCTATACATGTTACGGTAGTAATTCAGCTAGTTACATTATTTACTGACAGACTGTAATTGTTATAGGTGAGAAAATAATCTGATGTCTTTGAGAGGCTAGAATCAATACATATTCCATTATATCTTACTCAGAATCTTTTTGTCAAGTACAGCATATAGGAAGAAAGTACGGAGAGTGATATTAAGTTAGAACAATACTAATTAACGTCGTCCCATGAGAATGAAACTATTGCTTAATTTTATTCTTCCATTATGATCAATATTTTGAAACGATTGATAATAGGAGTTTTGATATAGCAGTAGACATTTTAGCAAAAATTATTAAATCAAAACGCAGATAGATCTGGTATGATAAAAGTGGTCAAGAATCCCATTTTCAAAGATCGGTGTCATTACATCAACTCGAATGGTTTGGTAATAAATGTGAAAATGCTGAAAGAATGGCAGTGAAAGCCGTAAAAACTTTAGGTGTACTATATTTACTCACAATTTGGAAATGTATTATAGCCTTTAAAAAGGTTACAGGAAGTTAATCGTAGATAAGAGAGGTGTTAGGGAAACTACGTATCATCTTTTGAATTTGTAATATAATTTTTATTTAAGTGGTTTGAGAATATGAAGTTAATTTTATATCCCTTATTTCAAGGGTTAGTACTATTGTAAAAGTACATATACACTTCGTCGTAAAAGTTCATTTCATGGCATGGTTGATCTAAAGTGAAATCAACAACTAATTAGGTCAGGAATGGCACGCTAGAATTGAATGTGGGTTACGTAAACAAGCGTGGGAATTCATAGTACACTTGCCCTGGAGAAGATTATCACGCACTAGCATTTGATGTTCAATTAGATTTGAAGGTCAAAACAGGACTGTTTTGCGTACGACTGTTTGAGTTATGATGCAATGACAAGATATCATTGTTCCAGAAACTCTATTGAATTAGATTTGTTTATTTGAAACTCACAAAGATATTAGATAATGAAGATACACACGCCATGTTTAATGTTTCAGTTATACACAGCGTTAGTATGAGTCAGAGACGAATACGCTATTTACATGCTGTTGGATATAGCAGAATCTTTTATTAAAAGCAGTCAGTACTTTGAGGATTAAGTGATTATATTCAAAGACTTGAATATTTAATTTATTCACTCTTTCACTTTGTTGGATTTTATATTTTATTTAAATAAATTTTTATTTTGGAAAACTTGAACGCCTCGTGGGATTACTTTGTCTAGCTACGTAAGTTTAAACCCTCGATGCAACAAATGTCAATTTGAATTACCAAAATGACTAGTGTCTGTTGTTAAAAATAGAGATTCTGTATCATTTTGTAATTATCATAGATCAAAGTCATGGCAGGGCTCACACCAGATTTTCAAGCCAAGATGGTTTGAGCATTTGCAGGTTGTGCTTAATCCACCTAGCTCTTATACATTTGATACATCGTATGATATTCTTGATGCATATATTGTTGTAGAAGAGGTACGAAAAGCAAAAACTGATATGAAATCAGGGAAAGTTCAAGGACTTGCTAGTATAAACAGTGAAATTAAAAGTCTCTGAAAATTACACTGAACCTTTACTAACAATTTATTTAATGCAATGCTCAATGTCTCCCACTTTCCACTGCTGGTGTATATCTACAACTGTTCCACGTCTTAAAAGGATAGAAAAGGACCGAATACTTAGACAAAATAAAGCTGTTACCAGCTATGAGTAATATTCTTACTAATATTCTCAATATAAGGCTTACACCATGGGTGGGAGACAACTACATACAACGTGTTGAGTAAAGGGATTTAGAAGCGATGACAGAATAGTGGATACCATGTATGCTCTGAATATACGTTTTGGAAATATTTGAGAGAAAAAAGGGCAAATATTATAGTGTATTTATAGCCTTTGATAAGGCCTGCCCAACACGTACTGGAAATTGACATTTATCGCTCAGTTCACTCGAAGTTCTTACACAAGGTCTGACATTGGCATGTATTAATTTTAATAGTTTCTGCATCTTTTGACATTCAGCTTATAGCATAATCATAGATCTTTGCCATATATTGTAACAAAGGCCTTTAACATAACCCCCTTTTTACTTTGCATGTCACCACTGTTTTTTTTTTTTTACTTTTTTCTAAATGACATGCAAAGTAAAATTTCCGATCTTAACAGTGGTATTGACATATAAAATGTGTTGAATCTTTTTCTTTTGCTTTATGCAGATGATAATGTATTACTGGCCGATACAATACAAATATTTATTACACAGACTTTTCCTATACTGTGACATTTGGAAACAAAAGGTAAATCATGATAAAACTGAGGTAGTGGTGTCCCGAAAGGGGGTTATGTTAAAGGTTATGTAAAATTGTACTTTGGGGACAATGAACTTATGGTTAGATCTTATTATAAGCACAGAGGGGTTGATTACTCATCGAACGGAATCTGGAACAAATTTTTATTAAAAGGTTATCAGTACAAGCATCTACGACAGTGCATGCTCTGAAAATTAAAGTGATTAAATTTGGAACATTGTTTGTAAATAGGTTCTTATAAAATTATTGACACTATAATTTTGAACATTTTGTTTCATTCTTCTGAAGAATGCATGAACATTTTTGTAAATGTGTCTTAAAGTTAAGCAAATTCTAACTGTTTTGTGCGTGGAGAATTAGGCCGTAATTCTCTTAAATTTGTATATATTACAAAACCAATCAAATATTATTTGAAATTCGTGCAATGTCAGGCAATCGATTACCCAAATTGTCTCATAAAATTAAGTTGTAGCCCATCTTGGCTTGAGCGAATAAGTAGTAGCTCTACAATTTGGGCTCATTATGTTAAGACCTTTTTACTGAGTTATGGTTTTGGTGAGGGGTGGTATAACCAAGGAGTGCTAAACAAGGATTCTTATAAAAGCATATTAGAGACTATATTTCATGATATAGAGACATAACATCGGCATGACGAGGTGAATAGTATGGACCAACTTGGAGTACATAGACCATTAAAGACAGGTTCATCCGTTGAAGATGATTTGCTCTGCTTAGACAAGTATATATACAAGGAACATATACTATAAATTCAAGGACGAATTCACGACGCATTGAGAAACTAAGCTAGACTCTCTTCACGCTGTAATATAAACATTGTGGAAATAAAGGATATCGTTTTATTTGCTGTTGTCCAAGATGTACAGAATTAAGTGAGGGGAAAGTTGCGTAGAGTCAGTGCAACGAGATAGTTGCACTGACTGAGCAACTTTCCCTCACTTCATTCAACAGCAGTAGACCCAGTGTTTGGGGAAATGGTTGGATCCGGGCCAACATAGGCAATGATGCAGTATTATTTTTAAAGGACTTGATCGTTGAATCGAGCAAAATTGATCATACGCTGAGTAAAACGATC
>JAECUM010025112.1:0-12867 GCA_016617855.1 Megalonaias nervosa | reverse complement strand
ATCCCAAGTTTGCATTGTAGGTTTCAGAGGTATGCATCTTTTGTATTTCATAAACTTTTTGAAGTTTTCATGCACATAAATTAAGTTCAATCTCTACACACAATATGTCAGTTAACAATGTATTACAAGATAATTTGGGGATAAATTATTCATAAAAGCTTAAATACAAAATGTTTTTTTTTTTTCATTTGTTTCTTTCAAGTCTAAATCATTATTAATTTATTTTGTTACTTATTTACAGTGGTGAGACCTGCCAGCAGATTTTGGGATCTGAGCCATTAAGAGAAAGAAGCTTATGATGATGAGACTCAGGAAGACATCTTAAGTCCAACCCAGGAACATCCTTCATGGGGTGAACATAATGCGGATGAGTATTGGAGAGCAGTCGACAATCTTACAAACCCAGCAATGTGAAAAATATAGTTAGAACATCTCTGCAGGCAGAGCATAATTGCCCTGTCATTGCCACATTCTAATGCTGATAGAGAGATGACAGTCACTATTATTTGCAAACTAGAAGGGGATTCAGGGGAAAATCTTGACCAGAAAACTATTTAGAGCCTGTTAAGTGTGAAGGTCAATGACATCAGTGGTCACCAGACATTGATTTTGTGAGGGAAACTGTTACTGTCTTCGGTCTTATTACATAAATCATTGCAGTGATTTTGAAGATAAAAATCTTCCTTTTTCCATTATTTGACAATATACTGATTTATATTCATTATTATTGTGAAATTGCCATCAGAGTCTGAATCTGATTTATATTCAAAACTTGTTGCTTTATTATACTCTGACAAGAATACATACTATGACAAAAAATGCACTTTTTTATTTTCAGTCTCCTTGAAGAACATAAAATTTATGCCAATAAAATATCTGCTGGTTTAGAAGTCAGCCTACCGATCACAATTTCTAAATCTACTGGTATAAAATCCTGGTTATGTCAAAAGTATGCATTAATTCAGTGACCACTCATGTTAACAAACACTATCTAAAGTCTAGCCACTCGTGTGTATATGTATATACATGTGTGTGTATATATATATATATATATATATATATATATATATATATATATATATAAACAAACCCATCACAATTAAGCAACATTTGATCAGTTATTATAATTATGAAACAATCTATAAATTAGATCTTCAGTATGGAGTGTACTACTCATCACAAGCCAAAATGCAAAGACAGCGACATGCCTTTCATACTTCAGTGACTTTGTGGGTGTTGGAAATCTCTCTCAGTCAGCATGCAGACATAGTATTCTGCATAATTCACTCAAGCATTAACTGACTTTCCTGGATGATGTAGATAAATTTGCAGAAAAGCTGACAACTTTTGCTGTATGGTTCTTTGACTCCCTTGCAGAGATTGCATGGGAAATCCATATTTCATTTGAGTTTAAAAACTTTACTGGAAACCAATTATTATTTTTCATTTACTGAAGTTTATATTTTTAAAAATAAAAGAGTTTTATACAGTTTGATTTTGCAGTTGTTTGTCACTGTTATTTTATATTTCTCTTAAATGTGCATTCAGTTATGAGTTACTTTTCATAATACATAAATAAATCTTGAATATTTGCAGTGCTGGCCATGTAATGAAAAATCCATTTAAGATTGGTATGCCGTACCCACAGATATTTCATAAATATATTGGAAAGGATGGTTTACTTCAAGGAATAGAAAGATTGCCAACAGTAGGTTAGTATAGTTGTTCTACTTTCTGCCATTTAAAAAAATTTGAATATTTGTAAGTGTTTCTTTGAATATCATTATAGTGTACTTGTTAAAGAAGAGTTAATTGAAAATCCTTGCAATGTGTGTGTGAGTGTGTGATTTGGATTTTTAACGTAGCTTTAACATTTTTCAGTCATATCTCTACAATGTCTGCAGTGTGGCAGTTTATAGTGATTTCTAGCGCTGGGGCATCATGATGCAGACATGTAGCATGATGTCACACCCATTCACATTATCCTGACATCAAGCCTACCAGGCCTAACACTAACCTCTTAGTGCTGAGCGCCTAGCGAGGCAGCTGTTAGTACCATATTTATAAGTCTTTGGTATGACTCAGACAGGGTTTGATCCCATGATCTCCCACATCCAAGGCAGATACTCTAACCACTAGGCCACCAGAGCGGTCAAAATCCTTGCAATAAATTTACAAAGAAATTATATTCATACTTGTGTTCTGCATGTAAGTTTACTTGTTTACCATTAGGTGTTGTTAGTTGCCAATGGTATTTTAACTGAATTATAAAAAGTAGGTTTGCTGAATAAAAATTTGACATTTTTTTAAACATATGCCAGTCAGTAGTGCATGCTGTCCAAAAGGCTCATCAAAGGAAATTTAGGGATGAGGTAATATTGCCAGCCCATGCATTTGTGTCTGTATGTGTAAATTTGCTAACATTATGGAATATTAGGGCAGAAGCTTATTATTGAGATACAATGAGACACCGGTCTAAGACTTTTAACATTTAATAATTGTTTTCAGTGGATAATAGGATTTTGAAACTTTGGTGAGACTAGAAAGAGAGACTAAATAACACACCAAATTTCGTTTGTCTATTTCAGGTAGTTGTTTTGCTAAATCTTGCTAACAAAGTTTTTATTGAAATAGTAAGAGTACAGAAAGTTCACAAATGTGTTTTAAAAACGCCCCCAAAGCATGAGATATTTCTTTAATGGCCTGAAATTATAATCAGATTATCTATATATAAATACAAAAAAGCCTACCTGATGTATAAATACAAAAAAGCCTACCTGATGTATAAATACAAAAAAGCCTACCTGATGTATAAATACAAAAAAGCCTACCTGATGTATAATACAAAATGCCTACCTGATTTTACCTGTATAATATAAGTGGTTTTTGCTTAATTGTGCTGACAAGAAATATGTTTTAAAAAGAGTCAGTTTAAAAATATGTAAAAAAAGAAACATTGAAAAAATTGTTGTAATGGTCATAAAATGTAATCAGGTCATTTACTTTTGATAATGATAAAATGTCAAATTTAATGGCCGTAAGTTTAATAGTTTTTATGCTATCATACTAAAATGGATTCAGGGCAGACATAGAGACATATTGCTGGACAGTAGAAAAACAATACGCTTCCCTTTTGCTATCACAGTGGGGGCATAAAACATTGTGACATGCTTATTTACCAATAGGAACATCTCTGTGCTTTCTTCCACAAATTACCTCAGCGATGCTATGATGCTGTGAGTGTGAGAAGTCCACAGAAAAGATAGAGAACTTAGTCATACATAAAATGGTTTTAGGTAAAATATTTCCATTTTTATGACTAATATTTGCCTTTTGAAATCACTGACATATTGGAAACTCTTGGGATTTTCATACAAATTTGTTCTTTTAGAGACACATCATTCAATCTTTAGACAAGGTTGCATCCAAAAAATTTTCTTTGGGAATGTTATTTTATGAAGAGGGAGTTTTTGCGTAAATTGACCAAATTTTTCCATTTTTAATGAAAAGTTTGCAGAGGGGAGTCAAACTAACACCCCACCCCACCCATCTGCCGCTGTTAGGTTAGATGGAACTTCACTCTTAGCCAATTAAAAATGTTGTGAACACCTGTATAATGAGAAATACAGTTAATAAGGCATATTTATGCCTGTTCAAGCCTCTTTAGTGTATTCTGATATTTTTATCTCATTGATAAGTCTAACAATTGAGCATTTTAGAATTGTCTCCCTTGCAGCAGATATTTAGTTCTATAATTAAATTTTATGTTTTTATTTCTAGATGTGGGGAGTGTTCCAATAATGACATCACTCCAGTCTAATCCAGAGATTGGGGGTTTACTGGAAGAGCTTTACAAAGCTGCCAAGGCACTGGACATCAAGAAACATCACCGATATATCGCTGCTGGTTTAGATGAAGATGAATATCTGGAAAATCTAAATAGTCTAATTTCACTCAGTAGAAACTATGATAGTAATGGTAATGATTAATGTTTGCTGCTGAAGTTGGGGATACAGCTTTACATTTGTCATAGTCGTCAGAAATGGTGATTTTCTAAGACTATGGAGGAATTACAAAGCAGAGGCAGTATTGGTGTCCATTTTTACCAACATGACATAAAGTTAAATCTGACTTCATGAGTCAAAATAATTTAACCTGATTTAAATTTTGTCCAGTCAGATTGCTGAGTTCTAAATTGCTCCAAACTTTGCATAGAAAATGGGGGATAGCACATTAGGCATGTCCTTCCTTCCATCTGTCCTTCAGGTTTTCTATCCTTCTCTTTGTTCCACTTTTGTTTTCACACAATAATGCCATTAATTATTAAATTATTATTGGATCTGCATGTTGAGCAATCCCCCTACATTTTTCACTTTCCTGTGTTTATAAACATCTGGATGGCTCAAAATCCATTGGACCAAGATTCATTTCACACATCTCTCCAGAAACCTGGTGGTTGCATGCCCTCAGGATCTTATGGGACTCGGTGTCTGTGAATTTTTCATGTCTCGAATTTTTCCTTCCTTTTGGCTGAATTCTGACAGTGATATGTGTTAGATGGTTGTTAACTCTCACTGGCAGGGCTGTCACATCATGTTGCATACAAGGGTTGTCAAGATGGTAAATTCATCCAACATTGAAAACTGCATGCTGGACCTGGGGAAAAGTTTTTTAAAAACTTTTTCTGATACCTTTCATTGTACAGGTATATTAGATGTGAAACAAAATAAAACTATACATTATGCAGAAATTGGTAAAGTTCACTGAAATTTAAGCTTTTGAATGTAAATTTTGAAGAAAATATATTTTAATGACAAAACTGTTGGTGCTTGAAAACATGTAATGTCAATATGATTTTTAAAACCTTAAAAATTCAAGACATTAATTCAAGGATTTTATGTATCTGTTATGATGGATCTTTGAAAAATGTAGTTAATATTATAAATTTTGCCATCACAAGAACTGAAGATAGTTCAGTGATATCAATGAGCTCTTATTATGCTCTTGTCATATTGCAAATATAACTAGTATATTTGGGACAAAATTGATCTTTCTTCTTTTTCCAATTGTAAGCTTGTAAATTGTCATTGGTAAATGTCACCAAGTTCTCCCATGATATCCTGTGTGAGCTGAAAAAGAAAACAAGCAATTTAGTTGGGTTTTTTTTAATGCCTGGAAAAATACATTAATAGACATGAAAAATAAAAAGGTAAACAAAATTTCTAAAAAAATATACCTGAAAGAAGTGGCATTTACAGACATTAAAAGTAATATAGGAGAAATTCATCCATTAATAAACATAGAACAGTAATTTAAGAGAATTTGATGAAGGTTTTTTTTCATACATTGGGTAATTAGATATCTCAATGGAACTCAGTAACTTGGAGTAATATAATACATTTTACACATGCAGGATCAAAATGTCTTTTCTTTTTGAAACATGTTCATTGCTTCAAGTATGTTCTGGCATGTCCCAGCAGCATTGTCTTGCAAACTTTTCTCTCGGTTGGTGTCACTTTTTCATCAGTCAGCAGTGAAAACTTGTTACTTCTGTATTGCTCAGTTACATGTGACCTGTAAATAACTTGTCAGTTTTAGTTATAAAAATTGTTTTATCTTCAAAATTATAAATATTTATGCAGGATCTTAAATTAACCAATGCTTATAATTCATTCTCCATTATTCAACTTTGTGCATTTTTTACAAAGTACTTACAATCAGTGAATTTATAATTATATCTTCATAGAAGAAAAAGACTTGAAAACTTATAATCATGAGCGATCTCGCATTTAACAAAATGGTCTAATGAGAAACTAGGTTCAGAGATTATGTTAATTTTTATTTTTTTTAAATCTCAGAAGCTTGATCATTTAGTCTGAATAGTGTTCTTTAAAAAAATATTGAAAAAATACTTGCCTCTCAATTGATACAGTAGTGCTCTTAACAGTCTGTTGCTTTCCCTCATCCACCAGCATATTTCTTTAAAATTTCAATGTCTGGAAACATCTTAACTAATTTTTTTTAAATGGTCAGCCATGGTGAAATAGTCTGTGACATCACATTTTGATCCAGTTTTGAAATAGACTTTAGTCCGCACAAAAAAGACTTAGTTGAGGTACTTGTCTATTTCATCTGATACATATTACTGTGACTTTTGCCTGCTCCTTCCTTACAAACACTCCTGTCTGCCAAGGCCATGCTACTGTGCTTACTGCACAAATTGCAGACCTCAAATGTAGGTATCTGGTCACCTTTTCTTACCCCTTCCCATGTCTTTTCCAAATCAGGATTATATTTTGTTTGAAAAATGCTTCTTTTCTCTTTTGGTAAAGTTAGGCACATATTTTGCTTTCCTCATTCATATCTTGAAACTGATGCTATCCCATAATACCACCCTTGATAATGTAGGTGATGAATTATATTTCCGTCTTGATTATAAGCATCTGACTAATTTAGACTAATTACAGATTTGTTGCCAATTATTTCACAAGATTTGAAATTCTCTGCCTGTCCTGTTGCAGACACAGATGACCAACAGGAAACATGCCTACAATTTTTTGTTTGTTTGCAAACTGATTGAAATTTGTCTAGATATTTCAATCCAAAAAGTAGTCTATTTTTTGTAAAACTTGTCAACAACTCTTCTTCCTAAGTAGTACCTTTAAAACATTTCTTGCTCCCCCCATCAAGAAAGACCACCACTCTTTGAAGTCATATTTTCACTGCAGAAAGAGATGTTCAGAATATGTGAACCATTGTTACAGTATTTGTCTGCAATGGATTTTTTGGGGTGTGACAGCATAGTGAATAGAGGTGATGTTGCCAACCTTCTAAACCTGACTACTTTCAACTCTTGGTAGAAACCTTGATCAGATTGTCCAAACACAAAAATGACCATGATGACTCGGTGTAAATTGTGTCACATCTGTATTGCATCACACCATTACTTAATATAGTTACATATCACAAGGTATGCAGTAAAAACAGAAATAAAAAAGAAACACCTTAATTTAAGATTTGCAAAGACATTATATGAGTAGCGCTAACTAGGCTGATACTTGAGATACATTTTCCTTTTCTATGTATTTAACATAGGAGTAACAAAAAAATTGGTGGCAGCTATGCTTTCTCCTTTCTTGTTAAATTTTAAAGATGGAGCTTCATCCCCTTTCCACATGGCTCGCTAGCTGTCTACTTCACTGGTCAGATTAATCCTTTATTTTCACCCAGGCCTTTTAAATTTATCAACAGAGTATGAAAATATTAGGTTTTTGCTTTTTTAATAAAGCACCTTGAAAAAAGAAAAGGAAGGCTTAAAAAGGCCTACCTGTTGATCCCATGGTCAAAGCAATGCTGTCAGTCGTGACATTGACCCCATGGTCAAAGCATTGATGTAAAATGTGACACGGATCATGTGGTCAAAGCATTGCCTGAAAATGTGACACTGATCACATGGTCAAAGCATTGCTGTAAAATGTGACGTGACCCCATGGACAAAGCATTGCAGTAAAACGCAACAATGTCCCCACAATCATAGCATTGCTGTAAAACATTTGATATTGATCCCATGATCAAAAGCATTGCTGTAAAATCAGATGCTGATCCTATGGTCAAAAGGAGAGAGCAAGTATGGTGTAGAATGAACTGTCTTAGCGTTATAATGACCCATCACATATATGAACAAAGTCTGTCATGAGTTTAGGTAAAAAAGGAAATTAAAGAACACAACCCATAATGTATAATTTTTGTTACTTTGGCTTTTAGGGTTAAGAACATATGCCAAGATATTAATTATCTTGACTTCATAAGGATTCATCCACAGTATGAAAAAAATCCATCAAGGGGTTTAGGATATAATTGCAAATGAACAATTTTAAAACTAAAACCTGAATACAAATTTTATATTACTGTGTCCTTGACTTGAAGGTAAAGAGGGCGCGCATAAGGTCACCAAATGAATTGTCTTAGGTTCATAATGATTCATCTGAAGTAGGATGAAACGCCATCATGGGGCTCAGGAAATACATTAGGAAATTTAATAACAAACATAATCAAAACCTAAACATAAATCTTTATTACTTTGACCTTGAAGCCAAGGTCATAGGGGTATGCCAGCATGTCATAGAATTCATTGTTTTAGCTTAACTCTTATTAATGCCAGCTATGATGAGAATCTATCAAGAGGTTTCGTAAATATTAGTAAATTATAAACTTTAACCTGAACCAAAATAAATATTCTGTTACTGTTACCTTGATCCTACATTCATAGGGAAGTAAGCATGTCATAAAGTGAATTGTCTTACAATAATTCATACCAAGTATAATGAGAATCTAAGAAAGGACTACGAAATGCATTGCAAATGAAAATTTTTAACCAAAACCAAAACAAATTGTTGACAGTATGACAGTGCTGCATTTACCACCAATGGGAAAGTGATTTTTATGTTTTGCTTCCTTCTAACTAAATGCTTTACAGAGACAACAGAAGTATCCATCTCTCTGTAGAGTTTTCTGTAAATTTTGTTCTCCTAATATTCATAAGTTTTCATACATGACTGATAATATTTCAGAGGCCAGTGATTCCTGATGTCTTCGGTACACTCCAATTCAAAATGAGATACATGATTCCCATATAGTTGCTACAAATATGCCAACTACAAGGCAAGTGGACTGTTTATCAGTAACATTGTGATCGCAGCAGCAAAAGTTTGGTTTGGTGAGTTTCATGCCAGCTTGATATCTTAGCAAAACCGCGAACTAATTAAGTACTTGGATTTTAAAATGATCTTCCATAACTCGTCAGTGGGACATCCCTAGCCCCATAAAATGAATATCTATGAGAATGAATGTCTGACAAAGTTTTGAAGGCCACTTACCTAACTTTTAAGATTTGAATATATGCTGCATTTTTTCTGGAATATTATACACTGTTGTAGTTCATGCTCAGTGTTAAGAAATCGTGGTGCAGTATGTCAGTCTGTGATCAAATAGTGATGTTACCATGGATATTAAATAAGATCAAAATAAAATGTAGTCATGTACATATTTTTTATTTTTAATCCCATTTCTCTCTCTCTCTCTCTCTCTCTCTCTCTCTTTTGCAGTTTTCTGATGAGATTGCTTGATCCCCAAAGCTGTTTTGGCTAATATTGTTTTCTTGTAAACATGTCATTGGTATGGAAACCAGACTTGTGTCTCAGAAGTAGCCTTGGACATTTTTGTAGCAAATTTTCCAAGCAGTTTTTACACTGACTGCCAACTAGACTGTACTGATAGGAAATATGTCCAAAAAAAGGATTATTACTCATGGATCTTACAATTTGTTATGTTTGACACAGGAGGGTGTGTGTGTGTGTGTGTGTGTGTTACGTTTTTAAAGATGAATTAATGTACAGGAAATTCTTGTACATTAAGATTAGGGGAAAAAAAAAAATGTTTATAAAAGTTAAAAAGAAAAAAAGTCGGAAGGAGGAAGTAAAAGTCTACAAATAACGTAGACAAATGTATGTGGTGTTATGTCTGTATTTATAACTAGTAAAGTTGCTGTTATTTTTCTAGCAATATAGGAATGCACATTATATATATATATATAAATTAGAATTTAAAACATTCATATTCAGTTATGATATATGTCTGGAAGAAAACTGAAAGAAGAGAAGGAGGTGTGGACAGAAAACATTACAAAATAAGTACATGTATTGAGAGTAAAACCATGCATACAATAAATACATGTAAATGTATATGTCTTATAACCATGCATACAATAGATACATGTAAATGTATATGTCTTATAAAACTAGAGTAAGATAATAATGTGCAAACAAAATTAGGATTGTGAAAATTTCAGTTCACCTTCTGTGGATATATGATTTGTATCTAAGATGCCTTCTAAGAAGTGTGTGTATGTGTGTGATTGCAGTAACTGGAGGTGATTACATGTTTAACCAGTTGTGGATGGTCTGTTGGTTGCATGAGAGATATCATAACTGTAGTAGCAGGGAGAAGCTGGCTATCGTCTTTTTTACTTTAATGAGCTCACTCAAGAAAATCCCAATTTGTTGGAATGTCATTTTTATCTTCTCAAAATCTTCTGGGAAACACTGGGTCATTGAAGCACTAGATTGTGTTGCTTTAAAAACTTTATTGTTTCAACTTGTCTCCAGTGTCTATATTATACATGTTTTCTTTATGTAGGAAATGTATTGTATAAAAAAAATAAACTGAGAACTATCTTTATATTTTTAAAAATTTAGATGTCTCTCCTCTTGAATTTGTCACCTAAATCCTGACAATTCATTTATGCAAGGTAATTTTATTGGTCACTTAAGTCTAACTGGAAAATACATCTGGTTGACACGTCAAGCAATTCAGTGATACATAGATAATAATCTATTTTCACATACAGTTGTCAGTTTGCCTACCAAAGAAAAATGTACCAATTATGTGCACTCCTACTTGGTCTCAGCACGAGTCCATTGGCATTCACAAAAATCATCAGCTCATCCAAGCAGGAATGAAACATCTGAGACTATGACCATTTGAGCATGTTTGACCTTGCTGGAATTTTCTTGGGAACATTTATCGCTAGATCAAACAGATCATTCATCCAGGACTTGTTGAGCCTGAGTACCAGCAAGTAGGTCTCCACTTTTGTTTCCTGACATTAAAAGGGATATCCATGAAACTCATAAAAATTTGTAGCTGTGTTTTTTCTTGAGCAACAAAATAGTAGGTTGTTTGTTTTTGGTCAGTGACATTAAATTGGATCCAATTTTCATAATAGTACTGAAATATACAGTTAATAATTTGTAACCATCACGGTAAAAAGAAAAGTTGTGTATGCTTTATAATATTTCTATAATAAATGTTTGTTATTTGCAACTAAGTATATATTACAGGAACCCAACCGTGTAAATGATTCTTACGGGGGCAAAACCTCGCCACGTGCTTTTCTTGCTGTGATAATGTTCAAACGTGCAGTCTTATACTGATTAATGCAAGTCAACAGAAATGGGCACACATTAATTCATTCCACACAGCGTGTATGTTTGTGCTTTGCTTACGGTCATAAAAAGAAGCCGGGGTGGGTGGGTGGATTATGCAAAAACAAAGTGCATAAGTGTGAAAGAGAACCCAACTTTCTGACCTATTAAAATATGACCTTTTTGAGAAGTTGGCAGCAGTCATCCTGAACAAACTTTATAGAATTCAGACTGCAAATAAAAAAGTTTTCGCCGCATAAACGTGCAGAATAAAGGTTAGTTTATAGTTTATAGTTTAAAGGTTGATACCCAAAATGAATCCCTCTTAACGTCATTACAAATATACATGTATGTAATATGATATGACCCCAAAATAGATAGTTTCTTTCTTAACCCAAGTGCAAGCCAGTCACAGCGTTGGGTAAATGGCGATAATAGATAGTTCTAGTTACTGTATCGAAAAGAAAATGGACTACTGTCGTACATCATAGCATTATACATTCCGCCTCGAATATCGGGGCTGATGCTACGGCTCTTTTTTACGATTAATCCAGATTTTACTGCGGTACCCTTGAGATATTATTTCCTGACAATGAGGCATAACCATGGGTAGATGCTGCAAAGTGGTCTTTTCTTCAAGAGCATTCTGTGTACAAGCATGAGGTTGAGAACTCGCATACTTTTCACATCTAGCTTTTATGTTGAATTTGTGCTTTTTTGATCCTAAACTTTTTTTTATCCCAAACTCATTAGGGTTATTCCTTATCCCTGGTGCAAATGCTCCACAATAGAGCTTTCCAGTTGAATTCGTGCATTTTAATTCTGTCTTTTTAATTCATTATTGATAAATTCTAATTGACATCGTCCATGGCAATCAACCAATCAAACACCGCTATCTGGCTCATTCGAGTAGGTGATTGAGTTTAATCCTCTTAGACATTTGTCTTTGATAACGAAAAACAATCTGTCTAGCCTGCTATTTTAGATTTTAAAACTAAATATTTATAACCAAAGATATGTTGAAATGTATTCCCAATATTCTTTTTGAGAAATTCTGTGATGACGAACTTGCACACATTAAAGGCAAGAAGAAGGATAAGACCTGGGTAAACCAAATGTTTTCGCCTACCGTAGCTGGGCATTAAGCCTCTTGTAGCATGAATGTTGAAATTATCAATACACTGTGGTTCTTCATCCCTGCCCTGTCGCTGCCAAGGCACTGGCTTCTTTTGAGTTTCCTGGGCTCGAGATTTTTAGTCCTTAGAGCTTTTGCGTAAATTGCTTGATGTAACCAGCTGTATGGCATATCAACTGGTGAAAGATCTCACAATCCATAAACAAGTGAAAACTACCACCATCCAAGACAAATCAGGAAAATGCCTCACAGAAGATCAAGAGATCCTCAAGCAATGGACAGAATACTTCTCAGAATTGTACAATCATAAGACCCAAGGAGATCCAGCAGTACTAAATTGCCCTCAGGCAGAAGAAATTGATGACAACCCCATTCTTTGTGAAGAAGTAGAAATTGCAGTTAGGTCAATAAAGAAAGGAAAGTCAACCAGCATTGACAACATACCAGCAGAGCTCTTTCAAGCAGGAGGAGAAGAGATAGTCACAGTCCTAACAACAATTCTGCAACAAGATATGACAGACAGGAGAATGGCCCACCACATGGACTCAATCTTTGGTCATCGTGCTCCCCAAGAAAGGAAACCTACAACCTTGCCAAAACTACAGAAAAATCAGTTTGATCAGTCGGCCAAGCGAAGTCAAGCTGAAGATCATTCTCAACAGACTAAAGCCTCAAGCAGAGAAAATTATTGCTGAAGAGCAGGCAGGCTTCCGAGTAGGAAGGAGCACCACAGAACAAATCTTCAATCTC
>JAECUM010025111.1:0-38685 GCA_016617855.1 Megalonaias nervosa | reverse complement strand
ATTTCGTAATTTTAGCGTTACTATTTGTCACATCCATTTTGGCGTTGGTCATTTTCTTGATTATAGCTATTTATAGCATCATTACAATTATGCAAATTTATGGACACCGTCAACATAATTTTAGGTCTAGGTAATGCTTTATATATAAATCTCGGGTTTGTATCTGTATATGTCTGTCTCTGTCTCTGTTGCTTTTGTCCCTACCTAGAGGAGCGAGTATTCAGGTCAGCCCCTTGCAACACTGTTCCTCTCGATTGAGGTCAGCCCCTTGCAACATTGTTGCCATTGATTGCCCAGTGTCCAGTACCGTGACGTCACCCCTCTCCAATTCCCCTTGTCGCTAGACAGTCCCAATCCATTGTCGCTACACATTTCCTATGTTAAATTTCCTTGTCCCTAGACAGTCCCAATCCATTGTCGCTATACATTTTCTGTGTTAAATTTCCCTTGTCCCTAGAGAGTCCCACCCATGTTAAAGTCCCATTGTCCCCATAGTGCCATCACCATTGTTTCCATTGTCCCTATAAATCTTGCCCCCCAGTCGTCCCAGGGGGTATTTTAATTAGAATTCGCATTGTCCCCATATCGTCCCCATTCACTACTTACGGACGTACGTATGTATGTGTATAGTATTTTCTGGAAAACTAATAATTTGTAATTTGAGTAATTCTCTATTTCGCAAGCAAGGCGAGACCTTAAGCTTAGATTTTAGTAAACATGTTATTTGCCACTTATAAACATCACATGACAAACATCAGGTGGACATCACATGACAATAGTCAGGTAAGCAAAATCTCTGTCCTCAATTACAGGCATAGGTCAAGCACACAACATAAATTAGGTATTCATAACAATGAATATGTCCGAAAAATAAAATTAACACAATATAAACGATCCTAAGATGTTGTGAAATCACGTGCAAATGATGTCTGTATTCTACACGAAGATTATGATACGATGTATTTAATAATTAATAGTGCATGTTTCCACGGTAACTGTTTATTGTTTCCGTTAATAAAAAGTGCGTTCTTGGAATATTGATTCAGAGATAAAATGAAATTTGGATGTATCATGTATTTCCAAACTCATGCAGACTTGTGTATAACAATGGAACATTTCAAGGACTACAAATTCAAATCAAAATCCCTTCGGGACATTGATTACCTCTCTGTTAGACATGCTTCCATAATTTTATTAATCATGCTAATGTTAGTAAGACACTGAAAGCTATAAATGCTTTAGTTTTCTGTTTTCGATCGCGCAGATTATTGATTTTACGATAGTCAAACAATAAATGTGAGAGTTTACAGTCAGTAATATTGATATGTCTTTGATGGTAACATCAATATTCCAGGACCTTCCTGTGGTGTGTTTTATTTTGCATCAGTCAGTAATTGCTGTTGCTTTCTACGGGAATCACTGGGTTTTAATCCATAAAAGCTGACAAATTGTAGGTGTACCTAGCCAGAAAAGTATGGTTGTTTATATCCTCAGTTGACCCTTATCGACAATTATCAATCAATCACTGCTAATCTGTGGTCCAAGTTGGACGGTTTCATTCATTCATCGGCCACGCACAATGGAACAAATAAAAATAGAAAAAATATGTAAAATATGTATGTATGTATGTATGTATGTATGTATGTATGTATGTATGTATGTCGTCGGATAGGCACTGACTTTGATAAAGCACATGCGTCATGCATGCTTTGACTTGAAAAGGGTACCAAAATTATTTCTACTGACTGGTATAGCATTTAGACAGTAAAAAAAACAAAAAAACACAGAAAGAACAATTATTATATTTTATGTTACTTTATACATAGATTGACTCAGAAACACTCAGCAATGCTGACAATACGATTTACATACCGCATGTATTAGCTTATAAAATTACTCAGACTGCAAACAACAAAGATCCTGATCTGCCGTAGCATAATGCGCCTGCAGATCAATGTCTATGTTATTTGTTCTGCTAATTATTCCTAACAAACCGCACAGACCCAGATCTGCCTGCATATTATGCAATGGCAGATCTGAGTCTGCAGTGTGCAGTTGGACTCGACTAATAAGCGAATGCAGACGGTAGTCATAGGCCTGTATAGATATGATAGAAATGCAAAACAATGTGGCTAGGATGGGGGAAAATTTACTTTTTATGTTTTATGCAGCCAGCTCTAGCGGATATATGTGGTAAGAAAATGTGTTACCTTTCCAAAGTGTACTAAAGCTCTGTGAAGCAAAACGAAGTGTACTTCATAAAAGTCTCTTTTTATACCACATGAGCACATAATTAAAAACTGAAGGAAAATTCGTGTGTGGTGTCTATCCTTTTATGCATCAACATTATCTTCTTCTTATGACTTTGTTTCTCAATTTCAAGTTCTTTTTTTCTACTAGATAATCTCTATATTTGTACTTATGCTCGCCTTTTGTAACTCGATATTCACTTTTCTTGTCTCGATTCTCGCTTTTCTCAACTCGACCGTTGCTACTAGAATGTAAGTAAACATCGCAAAAGCATCTGAGAACGCTACACTGCTGTTTCAGACAAGGTAATTGCTCGGTGCAACAAATATGCACACACACACACACACACACACACACACACACACACACAACATTAGTATTATCGAAATTTATCAAATCTTAGGATCATAATGTATTCCTGCAACTTTCATTAACCTTTTGAATCCCGTTTGTGACAATGAGTGGGATGAAATAGAGGAATAAAATTTAAAAGGACAAGCAGACACTCACGTTGGCAAGCTTCGCTGATTAGAATGCTGAGGCCTTGAATTCATCACTTGGGCATGCTTCGCTGATCAGAATGCTTGGGCCTACGTTGGCATGCTTCGTTGATTAGAATGCTCAGGTCATGAGTTCATCACTTTGGCATGCATAGCTGATACGAATGATTAGGCCTTGAGTTCACAGACACTCACGTTGGCTTGCTTCACTGATAAGAATGATCTGGCCCTGAGTTCATAGACAACCTACGCTGGCATGCTTCGCTGATTAGAATGTTTAGACCTTGAGTTCATAGACACCCACGCTTTGCTGATTAGAATGTTAAACCTTGAGTTCCTGGACATCCACGCTTCGCTGATTAGAATGTTTAGGCTTGAGTTCATAGACACCCACACTTCGCTGATTAGAATGTTTAGCATGAGTTCCTAGATACCCACGCTTCGCTGATTAGAATGTTTAGGCCTTGAGTTCATTGACACCCACGCTTCGTTGAGTAAAATGTTACGCCATTAGTTCATAGACACACGCATCGCTGATTAGAATGTTTAGGCTTGAGTTCCCTGACACCCACGCTTCGCTAATTAGAATGTTTAGCATGAATTCAGAGACATCCACGCTTCGCTGATTAGAATGTTTAACCTGAGTTGATAGACACCCACGCTTTGCTAATTAGAATGTTAGGCCTTGAGTTTATAGACACCCACGCTTCGCTGATTAGAATGTTTAGCATGAGTTCATAGTTGAAAGAAACCAAAAGTTTAAGTACCATTTCAGCTTCTGAGTATAAAGTTGTACGTTTGCAATATTACGGGCGAGAAAGTAAGGACAGCTGAAAAAAAGAGAATTTAAGGCTGTCGCTGTATCATCGGTAACAAATTTCATAAGCAATCCAAAAATCCTTTGGGAGCTCGTCAAGGTTTCTGTTTATTTTTTAAAGTTGAAATTTTGAAAAAGTAAACCTGAAAAATACTGCAACAAAAATTCTTACGTATAATTTAATTTTCTTTTCACTACGTATTTACGTATTTTCTAACAAATAGGTAATGCACTGAAAATTATTTATTTAAATATTAGTACTACTATGAATCATATGTAAGCGTGACTACATGTATCTGCTGATAATCGTTTAAGTCTGCTGTTTAAATAATTGGTCGATTCAGAAAACGTGCTCTTGGTTCCGACACGTCGTTTCAACTCTAACACAAGTGGACTCAAAGTAGTTGTCTGCGGGAACATCAGCTGTAAGATCATTGCATCTGACAATGTAATGCTGTGCGTGCCGTCGTTCGAAATTTTCTCTAAGTCATCTTGCTCGGAGATTAAATATCAGAATATCCTTAGGGTGCTACAGTGTGACTTTTTTGAATGGTGGTAATGCAAACAAGTTTATTCCGTAGTACTCTCTCTCTCTCTCTCTCTCTCTCTCTCTCTCTCTCTCTCTCTCTCTCATAACACCAGTGAATATGTTTGTTGTTGTTTTTTTTATAGATCGACGTTATTTGAGTGTCTGCTTCATATTAACACAATAGTTAAGATGATCGCTGTCAGACGAGAAAGTTTGCAGTATAACAGACAAGAAACATGCCTGTCTATTTGGTCCGACACGATCGTTTTAAATCAAACAAATATAGGTTGAAACATTTCAGTGATAAACTCGGCCAATTTCTTCCCCCGGAACTTCAGACGTAAACTCTCTGAATCTGACAGTTGAAGTAAGGTGCGTGTGATTTGGATTCTAACGTAGCTTTAATAATTTTTCAGATATATCTATACGATGTCTGCAGCGTGGCAGTTTATAGTGATGTCTAGCACTGGGACATCATGCCGCAGACCTGTAGCAACATGTTCCACCCAGTCAAATTTTCCTGACACCAGACCGACCAGTCCTAGCACTAACCTCTTAATGCTGAGCCGCAAGGGAGGCAGCTGTTAGTACCAATTTTATAAGTCTTTGGTATGATTTGGCCGGGGGCCGAACCCGCGAACTCCCGCATCCGAGGCGGACGCTCTAACCACTTAGGCCACTGGAGCGGTCCGTCGGGTACGTAAGGTATGCCGTGATTGGATATTTTCTCAAAGAAAACTTGACTGGACGTTGCATATCGGCATGATCCAAGATTTTTCCGTTTGATTTTCCATACTGGATAATGTTGACTCTTTCCATCACGGTGACGGTGGTGGAAATGCGTGATTTATTCGATTGTAATCTTTCACCTCCCCCATCATTAATTTTAAGGACACGACCTTTCTTCCTTTGTTCACTAATTTATTCATTCGTTATTTCATCTATTCATTCACTTAAATATAATACAACGCGAGCATATTAACTTTCCTTATTTTTTTCTCAGCTAAGGATACAATTATTCTTTTCTTGACAAGTACAGACTTTCAATGTAGTATGTATTTAACCAATACACTTTGGCTTTGATGCTTTGAACAAAATTCAAACAGGTAAAGAAGCTCTTCATTTTAAATAAGAGTAAACGAAGCCTTACGCCAAATTCTAGAAACCTATGGCCTTGAAAACTTGACTAACATGTTCGTCAAAAACATATGACAATCGAATCAAACTATGATCCTTTATCTGACATTAAATTTAGAATGGTATAGTTTTCTATTTTTTTTAAAAATAATAAATAAAAAAAAATGATTGCGACAGTTGCACATCGGAATATTGAAATAAAAGTTATATCCTCGACCTGTTTTTCTGGGGCCCCGAGTGGCCGAGTGATCTAAAGCGCTCTCCGTTACGGATCACTGCCATCTCACCTCCGTCTGCGTGGGTTCGAGTCTAGGATTCGGCGAATGTGGATATGTGAGAAAGCTTGCCAGTAGTTTCTCGTGGGTCGGTGGTTCTTTCCGGGGATTTCCCGGTTTCTTTCTCCACCGTTAATACTGGCCGCCATGTATAGCCTATCTTGTGCTGAAAAATGGCGTTAAGCCCCACAACAACAACAACAACAACAACCTGTTTTTCTGGTGTCCTTATCGTAACTGTGAACACTTGCATTATAATAATTGCCGGAAACTATTAAGATACAAGATGTTTAAGTTCAATTATATTTATTTAATTTATTAACCATTGAGAAGGGAGTATAAACTCCCCAAATCATCGCGAGTTACCATTGTTCCGATCTTCCCGATGTTAGCTTCATTCCGGAAGTTTGTTCACGGATCGTGACATAAAACCTACGTGATCTGAGACTGGTATGTGCCAATTATACAAAAGGTGTAGAAATTGGTATTTCTTGGTGTCTGCGTTTTTTATTTGCATATGTGATATTTGTTGATTTAAAAGCACATTTGATTTTTTTTATTAAAAAAAAAAAACACTTACAAGTAACATGGATCAAAATATCTAAATAAAAAATGATCTGATGCAGCATTTTTAAGGGTTTATAAGCCATTTCGATAAAAGGTTCAAACTGAAAAACATATGGCAATCTATTTCTTTTTCAGATTTTAATTTTTCTATTGTAAAATGCTTCAATAAAGAATTCCCTACTGTACCATTTTCCATTGGATTTTTATTTAAAAAAAATTATATAAGTACATGTAATTTAAACCAATTTTGTTTACGTTACCTTAATATTTAAAGGTAAAGAAAACGAACAACGACCTTGGTGACCTGTTAATGTTCATTTTAAGGCCACAGACTTTGACGCAAATATGGAATAAGTTAAACTCGACATTTTAATTATGTTTCTTTGATTTACATTGTAGTACTGTCTGAATAGCATATCGTAGAATATTTCTTAACCTGATGTAAGAATTAAGGACGGGAATGGGGTTAGGACGGTTGCAATTATATGCCACCGTTACTAATTTGTGCATTTAATGACATTTCTATTTAGTAGAGCATCTGTTGTTTTTTTCAATAGTTTATCTCTGATGGTATGGTTGTGATATGAAATTTTGAATGGTCTCTATGTATGTTGGTAACCATCCCATCACTCGTCTTTACCTCTACTGTTTTGTTTATATTGGTAGGTGTTGGATGCTCAATAGATGTTAGATCCCATCACTCTACTTCATACTTTACATCCCCAAACCACATCAGTTTTTTGGTGTGGGTGTTGATCAGTAAAGTTGAGTCTTGGTTAGTAAATATGTGTGTTGGCCATTAAGAATGTCTGTGTTTGTTTATCACCTTTACGAATATACTTTTTCTCCTCCTATTGTTGGTAAATATAGACGTTTCTCTTTAACCGTGTGCGTTAGTGACCATCATCCATTTTCTAAACTCCATTTCCTGTTGTATGTCTGTGCTTGTTTGTGTATTGACTAAGCCATCTTAAAATATCACCTCATTTTCACTAGACGCTATCTGGGATATTTCGCTAGACGCTATCTGGGGTACACGAATGTGTATCATTATCTGGCTGGTAAATATGTGTATTGATCAGTAAGACTCGGTGTTGGTCAGGAAGGCTGGCTATTAGTCAGCAATAGTGAGTCTTGGTCTGTAAATATCTCTGTTAGATTGTCATTAACTTTGTTAGATCCCCGTCGTGACTTACAATGTAAAATTCTGATAGAACTCAGCACTGTCTTACACTGTTAAACCCATGGACGTTTTAATTATTACATGTCCGCAGAAACCCATACTGTATCTAATCCAGAGTGTGAGTTTTCCACTGTTACGTATATGTAATTAAATTGCTTGTGTGTTAGTTTTAAAATTCTTTTTTACTTTATTTTTGTTTCATTACATTTTATTGTAATGATTATTTTCACAGGATTCGATATTTTTTCAGTAAATTCAGTTTGTATAGAACGTAAAAGGTATTACATTAGCATTATTTTTAGCTCACTGTGGTTCATAGATTTTGTAAACATCGAGTGAAGACGATTGCCTATTGCCAAGGTCATTTCGGCCCGCATGTTAGCTGAACTGTAAACAGTCTTTCTTTTTTATATTTTCAGTGTGAGAATTTGATTCTTAGATAGGACTATTCTTGCATACGTGATAAATGGCATTTTTTTTATTGCAATGTTCAAATTGGAAATCACGTAGCCTGTCACGTGAGACACCATATGATCTAAAATCGCGGCTTTAAACAGACGCTCTCTAGTAGATTTAGTTAGTTGTATTTTAAACCTTGAGGACTCAAGAGGTTTCAATTGTTGTTGCCAGTTTGTTTTTGAAGTTCATCTATTTTTTGGATATAATAATTTATTCTCTAGAAAACTAAACAAGTGTACTTTTTTATAAAAAGTTTTGGGACAGAGAAATTCAGTGGAAATTTATTCTCGAATTTTATACGGAAACATAAACTGTGATTCAATCGAGGATCTGTTACCATCAGTACAGACATCATCTGATGTCATCGCCTTCATATTGGAATTTCATCGAGATTCGAACCCGGATTCTATTAGAACTGTTTAGTGATAGGACTTGTATTTTTCAACTTTAGGATTAAATTTTGGATTATATTCACAAACCGTAAGTCCTATTTCCAATTTTTACATTGTTTTCTAGGGAAATAAATTATTTTGTTAAAATATACAAAGCTTGTTGGCTTCACTCTTTTCTCATGTTATTTTTGTACGAGCCTACACGTAACACCACTTTACCCAATACCGTCCCAAAACTACCGTATAGTACCCCATGTAACTGCTACTGTCAATTCTTGACATCAGATGGAGTTCTGCATCGCTTGCACTTGTCAAACATTAAATGTACCTCCCGACGAAAGCCGCTTTCGTTTGACGGACAAAGGAGAATTATATTGTCTTACGACGGATCACAGTTCTGGATAATTTAATTAATTTCTGAAACAAAGTCGTAAAAGCTCTAAATATTGTAAAAGCTCGGAAACAGAATTGTTTTGCTTCGGCGTAGAGATGAAAATGATACAGACGATTCAAGCGTAGGAAATTGGTTGTAAATAATGATATTTATCTCCTTTCCATGTTTATTACAGAAGGAAAAGAAAATATTCAGTTACTATTAATCGGATAATTAGAACGAGTTGTTAGATATCACACGATTCTTCGAACAGCGTATAGACAAAAAAGATGAAACTATTCACATTTATAATACCTGTAGATGTCGGTATTGAAGAAATTCGAGGTAAAAGTCACGCGCAGACCTCAAATACATAACACTGTGGCATGGTTGTACTAAATTAATGGTAGCGTTTGGGATGGTACAAAAATACATTTTAATTTGTAAAAACTAAAAAAAACCAAATAATCCTTAAGATGTTATGTCAACACCTATATAGGTGTAACCAGAAACTATACGTATATACCTAACACACTAATTCGATTTGTGGAAAACGAAGCCATACGTGCAAACAAGATTGATGCAAATAGTATTATTTCGGCGAAGATAGAAATCTCTCCTGTGCTTTATCGTTAAAAGTTGTCGGAGTTCACTCTCCTTAACTGGATTATTAAAGTTTAATGAGATTTATTCTTCCTTTCCATTGGGTAGGTTCTACCAAATAAAAATTCGAACTGACACGTATATCCCTGAGGGAGGAGTAGTCGGTCAATTATAAATCCCTTCTGAAGCATTCGACTGGCTTATTATCTGCGATTTTCGCTTTTTCACGATTCAAAGAAGAAAGATTGATATATACCACAGACTTTAATTATAATTTCTATTGTCATCATTTTGTGCTAAAAAAATACAATACTAATTCAGAATCTTGATTTTAGAACTGAGGGTGTTAATTAGTTGAGACTGGAGGTTGTGTTAATTAGTTGAGACTGTAGGTTGTGTTAAGTAGTTGAGACTGGAGGTTGTGTTAATTAGATGAGACTGGAGGTTGTGTTAATTAGTTGAGACTGGAGGTTGTGTTAATTAGTTGAGACTGGAGGTTATTTTGTTTAGTTAAGGTTGGATGCAATGAATATCAAGTCACGCATGCGCAAACATTTTGGGCTTGTTTCTTGAGGCAGAAATAAAGAACCAAAAAGCATCTTCATTACAAGCAAAGAAACATTTAAATCAAAGCATATTGTATATAAAAGAAAGTAAAACCTGAATATTGAGCACAATATAGAAGAGGATAAATAGTCCTGGTCTATTTCTTGAAAAATTTGGACCTGTCTGCATGGACTGTTAAATGGAATCAAATGCACGATATTCACATTATGTGGAGTGCTAGATAAAATGTATGTGTTTGTCAATTATTTTGAGATTTTTTTTTTTATTATGGTGACATCATAATGGACAACACCATCCGTTTTAGCTTATTTTGTCTATAAAGTCTCGGAAAACATTGTTATCACTCTCTAGATGAATCCCACAAATTGTATCATCGATTCTAATTTGTAAGGACTTATTTTGCATGGAAACAAATCTGCGTCAATTCGAAAGCGAACACGGTAAACTGTGATAAACATATGCAACTAATCTAACACAGGGAGGTAATGTCATCTACTTTTGTAGTATAATAATAGCCGTTTGGGATTTATAAGTTACAGAACTTGGTCAAAATCTTCGAAAACCCCCACCCCACCCCCACCCCCTCCATGACCTTGCCCTCGCATCACACGTAAGTGCATGCAGGCCCGAGCGTGAACCCGCCAAGCAAAGCTACCATAAGGATCCAATACCGTGGGATAGTCACGTGTGGCAGCAGACTTCAGCCTAGATCAGTCACTAAACTAAACCGCCTTTGTATACGTCTCTGAGATTGTAACAAAAACAAAATCTTCTTTGACGTGACAAACACAAATACAAATATAAACACAAGGACATGTACGTCTACGATCATGTTATGCATCATCTCTCGTGTGGTGCAGACTCCAACCATTATTATTGGAAATGTGTTGCTCACGCACATCCTTGTGATGTGGTTGATGTGTATTGGATTTTGAAATAATTTAGTATATCTATCCTAACAATGGAGTGTTTCAAACGTTATAGAAAAGATTAATCACTATTTCGTTTTAATGAGTCATGCAGATTTGTCAAAGAGGCTCAAATGATGTATAGCTTTTCAAATATGTATCTGGAGCTTCTATGATACATTAATCAACTTAGGGATTTTATTGGAAGCACAAATACATAGACTCGGTCAAGTTTATAACCAACAACCCAGAATAGTTAGTGTATGATAATTTGCAAGAAAACTTCACGTCGCTGACATCGTTAAGTGAACCTAGCGATTATAATTATGTCATAAGTTTCTAGCATTGACGACCTTGATCCGAGTGCGGATAAACTTGTCGTGTTCGATGATATGATACTGGAACACCAAGACAACTCCGCGAGAATATTTTCCCGATGCTGACTAAAATACACACGTGATCTATGTAACAGTGCGATAAACTAAAGTGCCTAAAGCAATCTGGGACAACTGTAACATGTTGATGATATTTCGCGATATCGATGCGAATGGCCTTGCAGTATTGATTAGACTTGGTGTTCCACCAACAGCTCATGGCATGAAATGTACTTGCGGAGAGCACCCGGGGAACATATACTTTCCTCACGATCGACTTGACCAGAACTTCCGAAAAATATAGTGCTGGTCTTTATGCAACAATTTAAACGACAATGATAAATATTTCGTCAAAACTTGTAAGTGCCAGAATACAGAGTGTTTTGAGAGACTCCGCATAGCTGCTACCGAACACATGGAACTGCTAAAATGTTATAGCCGGCCACAAACGTGTCAAACATACGTCACATTCATGACAATCTGCACGAGAACAGGGCCCGATCGAACAAATATGCACCACTACTCAAGTCCACCCGTGATAGAGAGGAAGAGGTAAAGAAAGTTAATGGTGAAACAGAAAAATAACCGGGTCCGAATCTCAAGACAGCTGGAGTCATTGAATAAATGCCATCACAGATGGAAAGGTTCCAAAAAAGCACATAGGAACTTGATGAAGTCACCAGAGCGGTGCTTAAAAATCTTCCAGAACCAGCATCACTCGTGTACAAATCAATTCTGTTAACAGAGCTACAAAATTTTAGTGAATCAGGCCGTCAGTGGATCTTTGAATGAAAAAATACATCAAATATAACATCTGTATGGACCAAGTGGGTATACAAGGAAATTACTGGGTTTAAAAGAAAACGCTGGCCCGATGTTTGATTTTTATACTCCATAACTTATTGAAGATATCGATGATATATATTACAATACTGATGATGAATTCTGAGGCGGTTCTTCGCGAAATTATTGCTGCAATGCAACATGACCTTGCAAACGCAATCCCTAACTTTACCTCGATAATTAAGATGTCATAAATGTCATGTGACTTTTCTACACCAAAACACAGCTGGGCAATTCCGTACACTCCAGATCGCACTCGCGTTATTGCGTGTCCATCTCAGTAGGGCTAATATTTGAGATTGGCCATTTGCGGACTTCAGTGATAATAACTGTCTTATGTCTTCGTCGGCAGGCTGTTGAGAAGGTACCTGGAATATTACCGAGCTACCTACAGGCGCGTAAGAGATTGAATCAATAAATAATTAGATCCGAATTTTCCGTATCATAATAGCCAGTTGGTACATATTCACTTTAACCTTAAGAACCAGGACGGGGAGACCTTGACGAAGAAACCCAACTGTACATTAGAGACCGACCTGGTATATAAATACACTGAGAGTCGTACGTGGACGTGTGATACCAGTGCGTGTTTGAGAATTTATAAGACATATTACGCAAATGAGCATGATGATGTCCAGGGATTGAGAAACAATTATTGACTATTATCGGACTCGCCAGATACAGCGGCGAATAAGCGAAGTCTTCTAGTCCTTTTATGATGTTTTGTAAGGACTCATCTAATCATGCAGATCATAAAGCCGTATACTATTAGACGAGCTCAAACTATGCAAACAGTTTTGCTGTAGATGTGCAAGCCTGTAGATGTGCATGCCGTAGCCCTTTGCGCCAACGACAATTCTAACCTTGGATTTCTAGAGCGTTGACTGCAACTGAATGGAAACTACATTACTGTTTTCAAGTGCGATTCCTATCAGTCACAAATTTGGATTATGCAGAGATATTCGCAAGGTTATTTTCAGAGACACACATGTTAACCTGTAAGGGTACCACCGCTAATGCAATTTGGCATGATGGAGGTACCGCTGATGGTAAAGTTAAGTTACCATCATTAAGAATGTGGATACCTGCACTAAGCCCTTTCCTGATCACATGATCACGTTTATTGTTGTTTCTGAGTTTTGGAACCACAGTAACAACGGAGTTTCTCGAACTCAGCACAGGCTTTCAGTCAGAAATTACTACTCGGGGCAGTTTTAATGGCTAATAAGAACCAATTAGACCATTTGACCTGATGATAATATTAAAACACCATTGACATATGCAATATCAATACAATTAGTCGCCGCAAATGAAATTCAGTTCAAGGGATTCAGCATTTATCCGGAAAGCTACTTTAACTATCTTTGGTCTTTGTGTTTGTTTTAAGATTAGATTTTACAATTACATACCGTCTTTATTCGCTTATAAGCCAAGTCAAACTGCAAATAACAAAGCTCAAGTTCTGTAATAGCATAATGCTCCAGAGGACAAGAATATATGATGTTTGCTCTACTGATTACTCCTAACAAACAGCACCGACACAGATCTGCCGACGCATGATGCGACAGCAGATCTGGGACTGTGCAGTTTGCGGTTGGACTCGACTTATAAGCGAGTACCACCGGCATAAGTAATGTTGAGGTTGCGGAATTTGCCGATGGGGTGTTGGATCTGCTGACCAGTGATGCTAACATTAACACTGATTTTGTGCCGCTTGCTGATATCTTTTTCAGAGTGGCGTTAGCCAACCATCATGTACATTGAAATATCATCGTCTTAAGGTTCATATGGAAATGGATAGTTGGGACCCACCCTGATGTTGCAATACCAACTTAAAGAAAGCTTGGAATAATTGCCTTTGCAACCGAAAACACCCTGTCGTTGACTGCACCACCAGGCATGAAAACGCTCGTAGATTATTTCTACAACAATGAAATGGAATTCAAGGACAAATCCACCGCGGTTACATTCTTCGTTGATTATGCGAGACCAATATTGACTCAAATAAGAGAAGAAACATCTCGACTGTTATTCAACAAGAATACCCTTTCCTGTGCAACAGTTTTTGGGCGAATATGAGAACGATCGATTCAGACATCATCCAAATGCATAATCAGTGTGCTTCTATATGAGTGTAATACCATTTTGCCAGGTATTATGAGTTCACAAAAGGGATTTAAATATTTGCCAAGTTTATATTTTCTAAAATTGTATGATAGTTGTACCATGAGTAATTGGTTAAAAGTGCGTGTGCATGTTGCGCCTGAATACGGCAAGATTTTCTGGAATTATACTTCACGATCACATTATTAACAGAAGAACTATGATAGACCGTCAAACGTACCGACGCGAAAAAAAATCGAAGGGGAACAACAACTGCTCAAATCGCCAAGAGAACCGCACTACTGAAGAAATACAAACACGTGTGTTTGATCGTACAGGCTATTTGCGGAAATGCCGCGGCACCCACCCTTGGTCAGGGTGTGACGGGAGTCGCAAACACATCAACTATTATAGGCATGCTAGTCAGAATTGTTGATGGAGCCATATCAATAATAACTGATGTGAGAGGTGGCGCTGGAAAAATAATTTCGTTATTGCTGTATTTGCGAATGCGTGTATGTTTAGAACTTCTCGTGGCGGCACAAAGCAGTCTCAATAGAGTTACCAAGATGTATTCGATGGCTATCGAAAATAAACAATTAGCATGGCTGAGTTCTACGACGTGATTGCGGAAATAGCTAACCACCGGAAACTCTGAGCACAGATACGGAACCAGAACCTCAATGACACTGATTTACAGGCAGTGAAAATCGAATAACAATGTTTGCTAGTGTACTGAGAACTTCACTTACAGGGGCTACGCCCGTATCGTTTTGGATTGGAACCATACTCAAGTATTATAATAGTAGCGGATTAACTGGTTATTGATCTACGTTAAAGTCTTCTACGCTACATGACTATCCTCTGGCAAGGGTGCTATATGGCAACTTTGCTTAGTGGATTCACAGGCAAGCTAGCATGCACTTGCGTGTGATATGAGGTCAAAGTCATGGAAGTGACAGAAGGCTTTGACCGGGATTAGTTACAGAAACTCAGTTTCGCCATTATCATGCTAATACTTTTGTACATTCTAGCAACATTCGTACTTGACATTAATCAAGTTTACGTCAGATGTAAATTTCAGTCAAAGGTATCCATTCATACTCTCAACGGTATCCATACTCCATTGCTCGTAGAAATAGTAGTCTCAGTCTGTCTCCAATCTCACCACTGCAATGCAGTCAACTCAACTGGCAATAATAACACGGCCATGAAAAAAAAAAAATCAAAACGCATGTCACGACAAAATGAAGTTGTTAGGACAATAATGTTAGCAGCTACTCTGATCATATGACCTATCCTACACCTTTTAAATACCAAGAGAAAATTTATATCATGTTTATACGGGCTATAACTTGCCATTATAGACTTTTCGACATCATGCCTAACAATTTACTAATATATGGCAGGTTCTCATACTAAATATCAAAAGAATCGGCAAACAAAAACAAAATTTCGAAAAGTGAAGATAAGAACTAATCTCGTTTAGTTTGCTGCATTATAAAAAAACCCAACAAACCCCCCCCCCCCAACAAAACAACAACAACAACAAAAACAAAAAACAACCTGGTATCCTATAAAGGTCTTGAAATTCAGAACTGGCTGAACTTTAGTTTCGTTAACCACATATAATGTTTTGTAAATTAGAAATAATGCAATATAAGTGGGAGTTAATGGATTGAGACTGCGATTTATATTCAGTAGCAACCGTCTGATAAACCTATATCTAAAATCAATCGCAATGAATACAGACATCATCTAAGTGGTGCGATTGTTTCCAACAGATTTCTCAAGGAAAAATATTGCGAGAGGTTCTGCTGAGAAACTGGTGTCAAAATTACGCGTTGGGATTGACAACTTAAACATCATTGTCTTATGCATCTTACGTGGTTGAATGAACTGAAAAGATGCTCTGTTGGACTTTATTCCGCGTTACTAGTGATGGAAAAAAGTTTAGAAGAATATAGAACACTCCTTTTTTAAGATATAACACAAAATGACGCTTTGTAAAGCTAATGGTGTTGCTTTGAAAACTGTTTTATTTTGCATTTAAGAACATTTTTTGCATCGTTTTACAGATGCTGATGTTTAAACTTATCATAATCCTGACTTTGAAACATATCATAGATGCTGACTTTGAAACGTATCATAATGCTGATTTTGAAACAAATCTTAGATACTGACTTTAAAACATAACATAGATGCAAACTTTGAAACATATCATACATGCTGATTTTGAAACATATCAAAGATACTGACTTTGAAACTTATCATAGATGCTGAATTTGAAACGTATCATAATGCTGATTTTGAAACAAATCATAGATACTGACTTTAAAACATAACATAGTTGCAAACTTTGAAACATATCATAGATGCTGACTTTGAAACATATCAAAGATACTGACTTTGAAACTTATCATAGATGCTGAATTTGAAACGTATCATAATGCTGACTTTGAAACATATCAAAGATGCTGCCTTTGAAGCATATCAAAGATGATGATTTTGAAACATATTATAATACTGACTTTGAAACTTATCATATATACTGACTTTAAAACATATCATAGATGCTGACTTTGAAACATATCTGTACAACACGCTCTGTCTGAAGTTCTCTGAACTGACATGCAGTAATATGCTTACAAACACGTTGATGGATGATATGCATAGAACTGAAGATTGTTTCAGGTCATGTGACAAGAGCAATTTCAAATGGTCAAGAATTATGTGTGTTCGGCATGAGTATACAAAAATTATATCATCATTGTTACCTGTACATATTCTAAATTGTACCATAGTTCGCCAGACCCTTGTATCACAGGCTGATATATAGAAAAGATAATTTATAGTTTTACTTTCTCAATATTAAGATTTGATACTACAATTTTAGAATATTATAAACTTCAAACTGATTAAATTTTTCTCCTGCTTGTATGCAACAAGGATACTTTGTATTTTAAAGTAGAATCCATCAAAATTATTTACATTCCCAGTCATTCTTTAAGTATCGTAAGTTACAAAACGAGAGGGGCCGCTGGTTGCCCAGTGCTCTAAAGCGATCGCTTTTACTTAAAAACTCTGTCAATGGGTCGAGTCTCGGCTCGGCCAATGTGAGTCAGTAGTTCTTACCGGAGTTTTCCAGGGCTCTTTATCCACCAGCTATACTGGCAGCCCATGTATAGCCTATTACGTGCTTAACAATGGCGTGAAACCCTCAATAACGACACAACGAGAGCAACACAAAGTGAAGACACATTTAATAGTGAGTGTCGTTGCAAAAACAAAAACTTGTCATCTGGTTATGACGGAGGTCATTAGTCTCACAAAGATGCATAAGTAATAACACTCTAAGTATGGCGTTTGTGTTGTAGCAGTAAGACTACGGGTTTTGCCCCACTGGTCCTCTTTGCCGACATTTTTACCCACTCTCGCCTCTACCCACCATGACCATTTAGCCCCTATGTGAGTGTAGCCTGTAGTTCACTTTTAATTTTGACCATACAAACAGGCAAGCACACATGTGGCGCGAGTGATTTAGTCATGGTGGGTAAGGTCTCGTCCAGATTTAAATGCCGGCAAAGTGGGCCAATGTGGACAAACACCGGCCTTTCCTACCACTACACTACTCTAGTCTGCAGGGATTGTGGGGACGACAAAGGAAAATAACCCTGCAGAGACAGTGATACACTTAGAAAGGCAAGTCTTTGGTAGGTATCAAGATGCCAAGTCTACTACAGTGAATGAATTAATGTGCCTATAGAAGCTTCTGTTTTGTATTGATTTTCTTGACTGTGTTATAGTATGGTATGTGTGCATTGATCATTTTACGTTGGTAGAAAGAGGAAATTATAGTTGATCTGTGAATATTTTCATATTGAAGAAATTGTCAGTGGTTGTTTATATGCAAATGATCAGTGGCAGTGAAAAGAATTTGTGGAGGTCACAAAGGGTGGCGTACAACTTTAAAAGAATGGGATGTCAACTGCGTGACAGACAAATGGAGATCGTTATATCATTTGAATGCGTCATAAAAATTTTTATATAAGAAGTACAAAAGATGCTGTATGAATTCTTTGAAACATGCATAAAGCACATTGACAAGCTGGTGAATCTGGGAGTGACTTTAGAAATGGAACGAAACAAACATGGGCAGATTTTTGAGGCAAACAAAACTAAAATGAATGTGCAGAATATTTGTGCATGAAAGAATACACCTCAAAAGAAACATAACGACTCGCCCATTGCGCCTGAAGTGAGTGACGTTTTAGATGAGGTCAGTGACGAAGATGTTACAGAGCAGGATTATTAGACAAATACTTTGGGGCCATAGTAATAAGAATGACATCCAAACTCTATATGTTTGCATGACAGTACATCGCGAATCAGAAGACAGTACAAGTATACGACAAAATTTTTGGACGCTCTCATCAAGCACAAAGTAGATGAAATTCACGAAAGGAGGTTTAATATTATTGGGTACATGCGACGATCGCCCGATAAAATTTATGTTGCTGCCGTACTCGATGATCGTTCGACTGCGTTTATTGAGACGGACCTGTTTCTGAAAGATGTTTTACTCAACACCGCAGATTTCACTGTGGATACTCTGAGACAGGCATGGTTAATTATTTGCCAAGAGATAATTTACAGCTTCGTGTTCGCGATGAATAGTGCGCATAGAGGTACTGCTAACAACATAGAACAAAAATTATAGCAGTGTTGTCGTGAATTAGATAAACGTTCGCACATATCCAGATATCAAGCACAGCCTGCATCTGGTTTTGCCACTTAGTCATGATAATGATGGATTTAAAACTACTACTATGTTGATTCACAGTGGTTCTCGCGTAATCCTGAATCACAAACACAGCATCACCTGCAGCGATGAAATTGGCAGAGGCATTGATAAGATTCTTGAAACGCTGAAGAAATACACCAATACAAGATCGGGATGGACTCTCGAAAGATGTGCCCAAGTCGAGGCCCATATCTCGAAGTATCACCTGTTTTGTGGCTCCTGCTAAATAGCAACACCAAACTGAGTCCAGCCAAGGTCAGTCATCAACTTGAATAACTTTGATAATCTTTGTTTTGGATGTGCGATTTTGTTGGTGCTATACCCGGTCAGTGATCACGAACAAAATATCGGCGACACATGGGTAAAATCAACTTTGGTGTTTTCCATGCAATTGACCAAAGACACGCTGTAGCAAATTTGCCAGCGATTGAAGCGTTTTATTCATCGTTGTCACGTGAAGGTATTTCCACCGACGACTAAGAACATGCAAAGAAAGTTTGGTTTGCGTTCGAATGCAACACCTCGGTGATTATCGCGATCTGTATCTACGCTCGGATGTGTTGCTGCTGGCTGACGTGTTTGATGCATTTTGTGACACCGATAAGCACGTGTACAAGTTCCATGCAGCCCATTCCTTTTCATCACCGTGTATGGGCTGGGCTGGATTTTTGTCCATGACCAAATTCGAGCTGGAATTGCTCACTGACATTGACCAGCATCAGTTTATCAAGCGATCACTTCGTGATGGAATATCCATGGCGAGTCATAGATACACTCTAGCCAACAACCCAAACGTGGACGAGTATAACCCCGCTGACCCCAACAGTTAATCATGTATCGTGAAGCCAATAATTGGTGCGATAAGGCCATATACAGCCACTTCTATTTGGTGGATTTCAGTGGATCGATCCTGCGCACATTGATCTTCAAAAGGATATGCACGGTCACAACATCCACGATGACCACGGATACTTCTTTGAAGTTGACCTGGAATATCCCGAGCATTTACAAGAGGCACAGAACGACTATCCGCTGGCCCCAGAAGCGGTGTCGGTGCCCGGTTTGTGACTGTTTACGCATCAGTGCTCGATCGTTGATGAGCACTGCCGCAAATACACCGAATGCACCAAACTGGTACAGAGTCTTCGGACCAAACACAACTATGTACTGTACGTGCGAAATCTGCACTTGCACTTACGATTGGGTATGCGTGTCACCAAGATCCATCGAGTGCTTGGGTTTCTTCAGCAAGCTAGGATGGTTCCGTATGTTAAGATGAATTCGGACCTACGCACAAAGGCCACTAATGAATTTGAAAAGGACTTTTTCAAGCTCATGGTCTTTGCCGTGTTTGGAAAAAACATGGAGAATCAGCACAAACGAATTCGAGCCAATCTTGTCCGTGATAATAGCGAGCAAGACAGACTTTGAAGGCTCATCGTGGACCCGGACTTGGAGTCCAGAAAAGGCTTTGATGTTGGACTTGGTGCCGTTCACAGTAAATAAATCAAACTTCAGACTGACAAAACCAATCTATGTGGATGCGACCGTGTTGGACTTGTCGAAGCTGCTCATGTACAAGTTTTACTATGAAAATATCAAACCGGTTTATCAGGATCGAGTCAAGATGCTGTACACCGACACTTATTCGCTGCATGTGCATATCATCACCATACGCGGACATGGCACAACCAAGTTTGGTGTATGAGTTTGAAACCAGTGATAATCCGAAAGAACATCTGTTGTTTAGTACCGTCAATAAAAAAGTGAGTGACTGGCAAGTTTAATGACGAATGCTCTGGTAAACTGATCAAAAAGTATGTGGGGCTGCGACCCAAAATATACTAGATTGTGGTCGGCTGTGGAAAAAATAAACCAATTAAAAAGGCCAAATGTGTCGCACGGAAGATTGTGCAAAAAGATCTCAAGCACGAACTGTACTTGGAATGTCTTCGAGACCGTCGTGAATTCGCACACACACAGCAAACATTATCCGATCGAAGAACCATCACCTGGGTGTATACCGATGCAAGGTGAGTCTGTCCCCGCTCGATACCAAGCGATAGATACTCCCCGATGGAATCACCACGTACGTTTTTGGCCATCGTGCTATTGCGATAGATACTAGTTAGTGCATCAATGTGTCAATACAAATTCTGGTGGAAGTTCCGTATCTGCTGGAACGACTTGCAATTCCTCTCGTACAAATGCACGGCTGGGAGGTATTGCTCCTCTCGGTGACAGTCCAAAACGGTAACGGGTTGGTTGTCTTGGAGTATCCATCCGTTCCAAAATGGCGAGTAAGGACCATACTGAGTCAGTGGCATAATGTTATTGCCCGCCTTCTACCTCCCCATATGCATACAAATACCAGACAAGCTTGTCTCTGAGCGGTTATAACGGTGTTGGCTGCGAAATCATTTTCTGAATAATTATGATGGTCCTTTGTCGAATCGCATTGGCTGGTTTTAATCCAGTCCTCCGTGTGATTGTTCGAGGCTGTTATGACGAATAGAAGTCGGATTACCCAATTTTGAGACGGTTCTGGCCTCATCAGGAATTTTTGTTCGTACTGTTGGCCGAATAATCGTTCTGCAAGAGTGCGATTAAATTGTTCCACAGTAGCTTGGTCACGATACTCGCACATGGTGTTTGGCCAGCATAACAGCAACAGATCCGAGATATTCTTTGCAAGGATCAACTTGTAACAATCGTGGTCATGTGAACCATGAATGGGCCTCGTGCACAAATGCACTTCAGTGCATCTGCGACATTGGCAGAATACTTGGATGTCAAGGGCTCCGCTTCTTTGTATCTATAGTGCACACTTTACCTTGTGGTTAACGGACACGATCGTGTGGAAGAAATAATGAATCTGCCTTATGGACCCCATTAGTGATTGTACATCAAAACCACCCACAAAAAGTCGTTTTTGATCCGGCAAATAAATTTACCACAGCACTTGTTTGGCTAACCATGCATTTGACGGGAAAAAGAGTAAAAATGATTTTTCCGTCATTGATTTTTCCACACAAGCAACACATAAACCGACCAAGCATGGTGATGGAACCGTGTTTCAAAACTCAGTTCGGGCACAAATCATTGGCCGTGCTGGATCCGGTAAAACTCAACTGTTGTTGAATATGGTTGTACGATGGTTAAAATGGGATAGGTTGTGCGTGATTGTACCGTCGGCTAATGATGCCAACATAAACAATCTGGTGGTGTTTGACGATGCGATGCTTGAAAATTAAGTCAATCCCGCACAAATATTTTCACACGGCTGGAACAAAATGTGCCTAAAGTGATCCATGACAACAGTAACATGCTGATAATATTTTGTGGCATAGACGCGCATGGTCTGTAAACATTCACTAGAATTGTGTGCTGCATACCATTTGTGAGATGAGTTTCGTGACCTGTTTCCGCCAGGCTCGACTAACGTGGGTACGTGAGAAAGCCTGCCAGTAGCTTCTCGTGGGTCGGTGGTTCTTCCCGGGGTATTCCAGGGTTCTTCCTCCACCAATTATACTGGCAGCCATGTATAGCCTATCTTGTGCTGAAAAATGGCGTTAAACCCAACAACAACAACAACAACAACCTGTTTCCGCGGATTACTTCGGATCCGTATAATTTTCTCATGATTGGTTTGACTGGTTGACGACGTAAGTACCGTGCTGGTCTCACGCGGATATGTCAATTTAACAATCAAAACCCAAACAATTATATAAAAATGTGCGGCAGCGATACCATATAATGGCACGAAAGACGACGCCGTAAAGCCACTTCTGAACAGCAAGAATTCATTTTAAAAAAGAAGTCGAAGGAGGCTACCTGAACATTCTACATTATCTCCTGCATTGGAAAAACAATCCGAATGGATAGACGAACAGGTATAAAGGTTGGCACAGCAACCGATATCGAGACGCACGCCCACAAAACAAGGAGAGGGCCTTGGTGATGGAATGTGCGATCCTAACGATCTTTCAGATCGATTGAAAATACTTGTGGTGCAGGGAACAATACCCTGGAAGTTATCGATGAAGCCACGTTGATTTGTCAGCGGTTGCTCACCAATCATCTTATGGTCAGAGATACATATCGTGTACTGATGCATGAACTTGTTGAAGATATTCATGACATATACAACACCGATGATGAGTTCTGAAACGACAGAGACGCTCCTCGTGAAATCCATGCATCAATGCAACAGGTGGTCGTAAATACAACCCAGAGCGAGACCTCGATGATTACCATCTCATCTACAAAAAACAGAATTCAGTGTGATTTTTTTCTGCAACTGTGACTTACACGGCCACACTGGAGATCAAACAAGCATTGCTGCGAGTGTATTGAGTGCATTATTGTTGGCCTAATATCCGATCTCAACCGGATTTGGTTCTCTGACCCAAATAACTTCTTTGTGTTTTCATCAGACACGGGTGCGAATTGGCATACTATTGAACTTTAGTCGGGCGCGCACAACATTTAATCGATCAATGAAGAAATTCAACGAACAGTTTCGGTGCTGGCTGACAAAGACTCCATACATGCTCATGAACCCACACTCAGTTTTGAAATTGCCATCGAATCTCAAACGTATGCGGTTGATATTGCACGGTCATCCAAAAGGTCACTGTTAGGTAGGCCTGACCACATTAATAGATGTTATGTATATGTAATTTAATTATTTGTTTGTTAGTTTTAAATATTTTATTTTATTTCATTACATGTTATTGTAATGATAACTTTACTCACTGGATTTGACATTTTGTCCAGAAAATTCAGTTCAGTTCTGTTCGTCCTGATAAATAAGCAGTAGTAGAAAAATTGTATCTTTTGGTGACCTAGATTCAGAGCCAGTTTCAGCTTTGGAGTAAATAACTTTTTTTGTTATTGAATCTGATAGTAAGATTCATTTAGTAGAAATCAAACCGTACATAGCGAACGTGATAATCGGTATGTTATGTTTCTACGCCGCTCGAAGGAAGTGATCACGTGACCCATACAGGTATCTGTTCTGCGTAGTAGTTAGGCTTAAAATTCACGTTATTATAGTGATTTTGGCCAGTTTTGCTTGAAACCTTTGGAGCTCAAAGGTGTTTTCGTTGTGACCAGTTTGAGTTGAAATTTTTATTTAAAGTAATTTATTTTCCCTGGAAACTAATAGTGCTCATCGGAATTCTGGACAAGGACATTTATTGGAAATTATTTGGAATTCAAAACTGGAATATTATTCTTGGTGATTCAACAAAGAACTGTTGACACATCAGCACAAAGCAGGTTATTGAAGATGTCATCGCCTTCCATCTTGGAACTTCATCGGGATTCGAACTGTGATTTACATAGGACTTTTTATTGATAGGACTTATATTTTTAAATTTTTGGATTAATTTTGGACTATATTCATAAACCGTAAGTCTTTTTTCATATTTGTACCTTGTTTTCTAGGGAAATAAATTATTTGTTAACTTTGACAAAGCTTGTTGGCTTCACTCTTTTCTTTGTTACTTTTGTACGATCCCAGACACGTAACAAAGAAAATTGGGGTCTCATCCGGGATATATGAATTTCGGCTAAAATATTTCAGAAAATTGTTTTTTGAAATTTAAATTCCCTTAGTTTTCAGAATGTTTTAAATCCGAAGTATTATTTCACATTTTGTTTGAAAACTTTAGCAAAATCAGCAGGCTTTTTCACAATGTCATCAAAAGTGGAGATCATTCTTTCAAATCCTACTCAGGGACAGGTAGATTGTTTGAAAAAAAGATGAATTGCTTGAACTTGCCAGAAAATACGATCTTTCTGAGACAAAGACATCTTTAACGAAGCAAGAATAAAAAACATTTTGATCCAGTATTTGGTATGTTTTCGATAAAAGTGTTTTGGTTTGGTTTCGATCAGTAAGTCTGTATCAGACTCAGACATAAAAGTAAAGGAATTAAAATCAAAATACAAGATGGAATTAGAGTTAAGGAAGCTGGAACTTCATAAAGAAGAGAAACAAATGCAGTTACAATTTGAGAAAGAGGAGAGAGAGACAGGAGAGAGAGAAACAGAAACAAATGCAATTAGATAAGGAAGAAAGAGAGAAAGAAAAACAAATGCAATTAGAAGAAAGAGAGAATGATAGACAAATGCAGTTACAGAAAGAACAAATGCATTTACAGAAAGAAGAGAAACAGATTCGAATGCAATTACAATCAGAGAAAGAGTAGACAGAGAGACAGATGCAAATGCAAAGAGAGAAGGAAGAGAGGGAATATCAATTTAGAATAAAATAAATAGAGCTGGCAAGTGAAATGCACATTCCCACTCTAGATACAAATTCAAGTTTTGATATTACAAAGAATATTAGGTTAGTGCCCCCTTTCAGAGAAAAAGAAGTACACAAATATTTTCTTCGTTTTGAAAAAGTTGCCGAAAATTTGAAATGGCCAAGGGAGCATTGGACTCAATTACTACGATGTGTACTTATTGGTACTTATTGGTAACGCTAGTGATATTTACCATTCACTATCAGTTCAGCAAAGTACTGACTATAATCTAGTTAAGGAATGCATCTTAAAGGGTTATGAGTTAGTCCCTGAAGCTTATCGGCAAAACTTTAGGAATTATAAAAAAGAAGCTGGACAAACTCATTGTCGAATTTGCAAGAGAAAAAGAGCAGTTATTTGATAGATGGTGCTTAGCCAAGAAAGTTGATCAAGATTATGAAAGTCTCAAGCAACTTGTATTACTTGAAGAGATCAAGAGAACTGTGTCCCTAGTGACATTAAGACTTATCTTGACGAGCATAAGATCGAAACCTTGGAAAATGCTGCTCGTGCTGCTGACGAGTATATCTTAATTCATAAAGTTCCTGTTGTAGACAAGTCTTTCAGTCAACAGTCTACTGGTAAAAAGGTATTTCAGCCTAATACGAGGCCTTCTAAAATTCAATCTGGCACAACTTTTAAAAATCAAGCTTCAGATAAGCTTGATAAAAAATTCCTTGTCTCTTCCTACGTGTACCTATTGCAAGAAGAAAGGACACGTCATTTCTGATTGCTTCAAATTAGAATATAAGCATCAGAATCAAGACAGACCTATCCCAAATGCTCTTATTTCTAAGAGGTCAAGGTCACGGTAATGTATTGAAAGCAATACATTTGTTGGGTCTCAAAAACCCCAGTCTGATTTTATTATGGAGAATTATGAACCATTCATGTCGAAGGGATCTATATCGCTCTTGAGTGATTTGGCCAATCCTATCCCTATTAAAATTTTAAGGGACATAGGAGCTTCCAGAGTCTTTATTATCAGGTACTTTGCCTTTTTCTGAGAAGCCTTCTTCTAATGAGAGTGTTCTTATTGAGGGAGTAGAGTGCAGCTTTGTTAATGTTCCTGTCCATTCTGTAAATTTGTCATCAGACTTAGTTTCAGGATCTGTGACAGTCGGAATAGTGAATTCTTTACACGTTCAGGGCATTCATTTATTGCCAGGCAACGACCTAGCTGGAGATAAGGTTGTGGTTAATCCATTTGTAACTGACAAGCCTTGTTTGGATCAGAAAGTCGATCCAATTGAAAAAGAATTCCCTGATTTATAGTCAGCTTGTGCAATTACTAGAGCTATGGCAAAGAAAGCTCTTGAGAATAATGTTGATAAGGAAAGTATTCCTTTAGCTGACACCTGAATTGGTCAGGCTTTTGATGAGGTCACTTTCACTCCTTGTTTGCGTCAATCAAAATGTATTGATCACTGTGATCCTGTTTCAACTACTCATTCTCTTTTTCTAATCAGGGTAACAAACGACAATCACTTGTCGTCGAACAGGAAAAAGATCCTGAGATCTCCTGTTTGTTTCAAAGGGCCATTAGTGAAACCGAAGCTATTGAAGTACCTGTCTGTTATTTCATTAAAAATGGAATTGTTATGAAAAAAATGGAGACCTCCCGAGGTACCTGCTGGTGACGAGTGGTCAGTGAACTATCAAATTGTATATTCCAAAATCTTACAGAGAGGAAATACATAGTTTGGCCCATGAAACTCCTCTGGCTGGTCATCTAGGGATTAATAAGACTTATCACAAGATCTTGAATCGCTTTTATTGGCCAAAAATCAAAAGTGATGCTTGTAAATACTGCAGATCTTGTCATATTTGTCAAATGGTAGGAAAACCGAATCAGAAGATACCTAAGGCTCATCTGCAACCTATTCCTGCATTTGACGAACCATTTAGCAGAATTATGGTAGATTGTGTTGGTCCCTTACCTAAGACCAAGTCAGGCAGCCAATACATGTTGACCATTATGTGTGCGTCAACAAGATTCCCAGAGGCAATTCCTTTGAGGAATATTAAAACTAAAACGATAGTAAAAGCTTTCATAAAGTTTTTACTCAATTTGGCCTTCCCAAATCTGTCCAATCTGATAAAGGGTCAAATTTTATGTTTGGAATTTTCCAGCTAGACATGCTTGAATTCAAGTCAAAAGTGAAATTATGGTTTCACAGAACTTTAATGGTGAGAACTTTCGAGTGTGGCAATGGAGTTCTTTCTCTCTTGCTCATACTTCAAAATTTTCTTCAAATTAGGTATTAAGGCCCTTACAAAGTTAAGAAGAAAATGAATGAGTTAAATTATAATAATAGTATACTCTGATCTAAATAAATTAATGTAGTACCAGTATATTGAGAGAGATAGCCAATTAAATCATGCAATTAATTTAGTTGTACCTGTCCCACTCAATGAGGATTTAAGTGAAGGAATTCAATCAGACTCTAATGATTTTGGAGTGGCAAATCTTCGAAATTCGGAAATTATGAATAATCTGGACCAGAAACTTTCAAATTTGCAACAACACGAAAGGAATGAAGTTAAACAGCTATTATTTGAATATGAGCACTTATTTCCTGATGTTCCTACGAGGACAAACATATATTTTCATGACGTTGAAATTGTAATTGTAAATTCCAAACCTGTGAAACAGCACCCATACAGGATGAACCCTCTCAAACAGGAATACTTGAAAAAGGAAATTGAATATTTGCTGGAGAATGATTTTATAGCGCCCAGTAAAAGTGACTAGAGTTCAACATGTATACTTGTTCCGAAATCAGATAAAACTTTCCGTATGTGCACTGATATAGGAAGGTGAACAGTGTGACTAAGACAGATTCATTTCCGTTACCAAGAATCGATGACTGCATTGATAAAATTGGAAATGCCAAGTATGTCACCAAATTTGACCTTCTGAAAGGATTTTAGCAAATTCCACTAACGGAAAGAGCAAAGGAAATTTCAGCATTCGTAACTCCAGATGGACTTTATCAATATAAAAGTAATGCCGTTTGGGATGAAGGGTTCACCAAGTACCTTTCAACGTTTGATGAATATGATTACCTCTGGTCTAGATAATTGTAATGCTTACATTGATGATGTCATCATCTACAACGACACCTGGAAAGAACATCTAGCAACAATTCGGAAATTCTTTGACAGACTCACTCCGATTGTTGTGTTTAGTGATCACAATCCCCTTACTTTCATCGACAAGATGAAAAACAAAAATCAAATATTATTAAGGTGGAGTTTGTTGTTACAGGAATATAGTATTGACATCAAGCACATCAAGGGAAAATATAATTTAATAGCAGATGTACTTTCCCGTGTATAGAAATATTATTTAATGTACACTTTGTTTAATTCATAAGAGTTCTTCTTATGTAATTTTTTTACCGCATGTATAATTAACGTATAGTAAAAAGAAAGCTTTATCATATAATCTTCCTTTTTCTTTATGGGGAAAGTGTTAAGTATATGTAATTTAATTATTTGTTTGTTAGTTTTAAATATTTTATTTTATTTCATTACATGTTATTGTAATGATAACTTTATTCACTGAATTTGACATTTTTTCCAGAAAATTCAGTTCAGTTCTGTTCGTCCTGATAAATAAGCAGTAGTAGAAAAATTGTATCTTTTGGTGACCTAGATTCAGAGCCAGTTTCAGCTTTGGAGTAAATAACTTTTTTTTAATTATTGAATCTTATAGTAAGATTCATTTAGTAGAGTTAAAGCCGTACATAGCGAACATGATAATCAGTATGTTCTGTTTCTACGCCGCTCGAAGGAAGTGATCACGTGACCCATACAGGTATCTGTTCTGCGTAGTAGTTAGGCTTAAAACTCCCTTTATTATAGTGATTTTGGCCAGTTTTGCTTGAAACCTTTGGAGTTCAAAGGTATTTTTGTGACCAGTTTGAGTTGAAATTTTTATTTAAAGTAATTTATTTTCCCTGGAAACTAACAGTGCTCATCAGAGTTCTTGGACAAGGACATTTATTGGAAATTATTTGGAATTCAAAACTGGAATTTTATTCTTGGTAATTCAACAAAGAACTGTTGACACATCAGCACAAAGCAGGTTATTGAAGACGTCATCGCCTTCCATCTTGGAACGTCATCGGGATTCGAACTGTGATTCACAGAGGACTTTTTATTGATAGGACTTATATTTTTAAATTTTTTGAATTAAATTTGGATTAGATTCATAAACCGTAAGTCTTTTTTCATATTTGTACCTTGTTTTCTAGGGAAATAAATTATTTTGTTAACTTTGACAAAGCTTGTTGGCTCCACTCTTTTCTTTGTTACTTTTGTACGACCCCAGACACGTAACATAGAGAATAAACAATTCTTTCGTGTGGGATATCATGTCAGCAACCCAAGTTAATTTAACTTGTTACACTTTCAGTGGCAGTTACGAAAGCATTTCTGAATTAAAGGGTGTAGTTGTTCTGAGTTATATTTTGTTTGGGTTTTCACCAACCGTGGAACGTTATGATTTCATATCGATTACGCCTGCAGCACCTGCGTACCTTCCATAGCATAATAATAAGCTGAAACATATTCGTAATACCCTGGTAGATCAAGACGGGCACGTGGTGGATCTGAGCGGTGAGACACTAACGATACAACTGTACGTTAGCGATCGACCTAATATTTAATAATAACAACAACTATGACAGTCATGCGTGGACGTGTGAAACCTGTTTGTGTAGTTAACGTGAGATAACCTGTGGACATGACTTTTGACGGAACTGGGCTCGGTGACGTTGTTCGTGGATTATTTGCGAGCGTACCAAAAGCACTCACAGCCTTATCATCACGTGCTGCTCCCATCGCTAAACAAGTTGTCATGCGGGTTGTGGTTAGTGTTAAAAGTGCCGCTGTGGATCGATTGAAACAACTGGGATTGCAAGGCAGCTCAGATACTTCGAGATCGAATACGGGGATTAGTAACACGAGCAATACCATCAAAGACGGCTCCAATTACATTACCATCGACAGAATCAATGCCTCCCCCAGTTAGTAAAATCATTAACGAGGCCATTCAGAAGAGATTGTCAGATTTCTTGCTTTTAAATCTGGCAATGAAGAGTGGATTTGCACTGTATTAAAGAATATAAATCATGCATAAACCATGGCACAGTCAAACAGGTATTTCATCCAGCATTTGACATGCGTGCGCCTGTGTTAGTGGATCGAAGCAAGATAAATTTTCAGTATTACTAATACCCAGCTAAATACCCCAATCAATTAAAGATAGTATTGCAAGTGCAAGACACATCTAGTTTTTTTCTCCCATGTGAGGCATTCGGACAAGTGGAAGGAAAACTGGTACAGACCGATGATGCAAATAACCTTGCCAATGTCCAAGTGGATTTGTTAACAATTGAAGCATGGAGTTGTTCAACAGTGCACGTTATTACTTCGATGGAACAGAAATCGAATCCATTTGGGACAACGTCGATGTTGTCACGACGAGTATTGGGCTTGCCATATATAGCGATGATTACACGACAACAGCTGGCCCAACCATGATATTTGTCAAAGATGCAACTTATAATGCAGATCAAAGACCAAGTATAGTCAAACTAGTTCGAAATTTTGCTAGTGATGCTGATGCAGCTGTAGAAAATTTACCATTTCCTAATGGCAATTTAAACTTTGGATTTGCACACCGTCGATCACAACTTATTGGTGATTCACTGAGGTTTTCGTGTGCCATTCCCTCAGTCACATCTTTGGAATTTGTAGAGATGTTTGCAAGGTCGCATTTGGTTCCAAAAACACAGTTACCTTGTTTCATAAAAATAACTCCAACAATGACATTTGGCGTGTAGGAGGTGCTGCTGGCAAAGGTAAGTAGTCAACGCTGACTTTGCAGATGTTTGTGTTATCATCTTCACTTTCTACAAAATCACGTTTATTATCGTTTAAGAAGTCGGGAACCACTTCAACGCTATCATTTCTCGCACATACTACGGACGTACACCCTTCAACTGCTATTGCAGAACAATTTACTTGGCAAATAAGTACCCAACATGGTCTTACTGCATCAAACATGTGTTTGTGGAGTTTCAAAATGTAAATCGCGATAATAGTCAAGAGCATGGTAAAATGATGTTTGACACCTTAGAGGTGACTGAAGTTTCTATGCGTTTAAACGGTCATCATGAACCTTCAGAATAAATTCGGCTTGACTCTGCAGAAGCCATTCCTCATATTGCACGTTCTTATCGCAATGTTTGGTCGTACATGGACCGGCATCAAAGCACTGACACGAATCTGCAGATTTCCCGACAAGGCTTTCGTACATTGTACCGGAGTTCTTACTTTTCATTTGAACATGTGGAGTTGCCTAGACAGTCTGTCGTTGAATTGTATTTTCATGTACTGATGCTAATTACAGATGCTACGATGTGATACTTTCAGACAAGACTGTTATTGTTGGGTATTGGTGATGAAATGAGAGTGATCGATGCACGTGTGGAACATGTGTCAATGAACGTCTTGCGTATTTTAATAATGTCCTTTCTCGAAGGCCTTACACAAAGTCCGCTGAGAAAAATTAAAATCAAAAACAATTGTGGGATCACATTGAAACTTTCCACGGCAAAATTAATTGGAAATGTCCCCATGTGGCTAACTCAAACACAGCTCGCTCAGCTTAATGAGGCCAAACACAGAAATACTTGAGAAGCATTAAAATTAACTAAGTCAGAGGTGGCACAAATGCAAAAATCCAGTGGAATATTTCCATTCATTGACGCTATCCCAACATTGTTTACTTCAGCGGCTGCAGCGGTTGCAAAAGCTTCAGCGTTATGAGCTGTCGGAACTGCATCAGGAATGGCTGTGAAAAATCCGGTGAGTGGACGTTTAAAAACGAAGAGGCCTTCGATTACCAGGCACGATTTGTCGAATACCTTCAGGCAAAGGTCTTCTATTATAGGGTCACAAAAGATCACGCCGTTGATTATGGAAGCAAAGCTTCTCAAGCGTCCAATAATCAACCTTGATTTACTAGCGATATTATAATCAATCAACTATTTCCGTGGTGTTTTTATGCGAGTTGAAACTGCATCGATGGTGCCAAGCTTACGTGAAACTGGCATCGTCAATCTGGATTCATCAACAGGCCCTGGTACTCTGTGGGCAACATACTTGTTAACACCTCAACATAGTTTTACTTAGACTCGTATGGACTTGGCGCCAGTCGAAGTGGTTAATTACTTATCCAGACACGGTGGACGTGGGCGACAGAGTCGTCTGCCGTTTTCATTCGACTATGTCAGTACGAATACGGTTGGATGGCACCATATGCGGTTATCTTGTCGTTGAAGCATTTGAGTGCACTGGAGCGTTTACTTATCGATTTCGCATTACAGTATGTATGATGTTATACAACAATGTCTATCAACATTTACGGTCGTTACTCTGCTGGACGACACGGTGTCGATGTAGATCTGAGCCAATTTACCACCAAAACGGATTTGAATGAGTTACCTAGTCGTGTTGTTGTTGGTGTCGATCCAGGTGAGCTTGTGATTGTTGAAGGTCAGTCTGGCGAACTGAAAACGTTAAACGTGGACAATCAAGATATTATTCGTAAGCTGAAAAGGCGACATGGTGGTCAAAATCTGGTTGAGTTAACTGACAACGGTTGGATCAGTGACAGTCACGTGTCGGTTGCGCTTATCAAAGACTATGTTAACAATGCTAATATTGCAATAAGACAACACTTGCAAGAAGAAATCGCTCAAGTGCCCGGACAACCGCGAATAGCAGCTTCGTGGAACATTAGTCAAAGAAGGAGAAGATCCAATCTATCATACCGATAACGAAAATAAAAAGCAAACGGCCAACTTATTTTAGTTCCTAATGAAAATGACTTTGATAGACCTAAACGTCGCATCTTAAAGGCGTGCGAGTCCGGATTATATCTGTTTATCATAACCGAAGCTAAAAGTTTGTGGGGCAAATGGATTTATTGATAAATGATAAGCAGTATCTTGGTTTGTATTCACTTTATGAGTATTCTTATGGAATCTTATTCAGCTGCATTCTCTAAACCATTAGTTGCTGGAGATGAAATTCAGTTTGAAGCATTCAGTTTTTATCCGAACTGGTTCTTAACCGTCTTAGGTGTTTATATTTAAGATTAGATTTTATTATTATGCATAAATAATTGAAATCTGACCGCAGTGATCAGGTTGCGGATTTTACCACTGACGGGGTGTTGGATCAGCTAGCAGCAGAAGTTAACATCGATAACAATTTTGATCCACTTTTCGATGAATATTTGCGTCGGCGTTACCAATCCCTCGTATGCACTCAAATATAATCTTGTTAAGTTTCAAGTAGAAATTGGTCGTTGGAACCACACTGATGTTTACAACTGCCAAGTCGAGGACAGTTTGGAATCATCGCACGTGAACGTGAAAATGCTCAATCACTAATTTCAGCGACAGATGCAAACCTCTTTCCCGGATTGTTTCTACAATGGCGAAGTAGCATTCACCGATGTATCCACACCAGTTACGTTCACCATCGAACATTCTAAACCAACATTGACTCAGCTGAGAAAATAAAGGTCTCGACTGTTATTCAACAATGACTCACTTGTTCGGGTCACGTAATAGTTATTGGGCAAAGACGATCGTTAGATGTAAAAGGTTCCGGCGTAATCGGTGTGATTTTATATGAGAGGGGTGCCAAACCACCAGAATGCATCATCGCCTGAGATTTAAGTATTCCCGAGGCAGAGATTTTCTTAAATAACCGCATGACAATTGTGCCAGTCAAAAAGAATAACTGATTAGAAGTGCGCGTGCGTATTGCGCCTGCACGTGATGATGAGACCGCACAAGGTCTGTCTGTTGTGTAATTAAAATACCCGATTGTATTATTAATAGAAGAAGTATGACGGACCCTCAGTCTTACCGGCGTGAAAAAATAATCGATGCAGAGCAACAGCTGCAAATGAAATGGCAAAGAGAACCGCGTTTTTGATTTTACAATAAAACCGCGCGTGTTTGGATGTAGATGCTATTTGCGGTCTTGCTGTGGCAGCAACTGTTGGCCTTGACGTGACTGGAATCACGAGAACCTGAACCATCTTCGGTGCACCAATTGATATTGTTGCCATCAAAAAGACATCAAACACACCTCAAATCTTAAAATAAAAATGTGGCAGCACCTAATAATAAACTTATCTGGTGTTTGAACGCTTTTAAAATTACATGCACACTGGACTAGCAATGGACCCGACTAAAAGTCAAGAAACGACTAAGTTGGATCATCCTATTTATTTCCGATGACCATGAGAAGTTGACTAATATAGGATCCTGACGTTCTTTGAAGACATAACAGTATAAGGGATTTGTAGTCCAATTATCTTCATGTACCTGATAGTGTTTCCCGCAAAACTGCCCATGTTTCACCGTTCATCCCTGATCATGATTTTGTCCATTCTCTGTATTCATTTTATCATTTGATTTCCTTTCTATCCACATCATCCACCATTCTGTCAGTAGGCCGTCCAAAGGTCTGAATCCGGTGATTCTTGGCTCGCCATACTTACTTTTTTCTGTCACAAAACAGTCTTCGCTATCTCCCCTGTTAATCGTCCTGGCAAGATACGGTCTGTTAACATCGACACTTTGTGAGCTACACCGTGGATATTTATCAGCTTCAGAGTATCTCTGAACACTGTCTGGAAAACATGAAACTGTTGAGCTTTTACTTTGAGCCTGAAACTTTGTTTGCACCAAATTATGAGAAAGTTACTTTTGAAAGGCCATTATCACCAGCGAGATATACTTGATTGATGTCAATGGAGGAAAAAACAATTAGCCATGATGTGATTGCGGGGTTTGTGTAGGATTTATCTTTTCATAGAGTCCAATTTGCCAATAACTAATCTTTCTTTCCCTCCTCCTGTTACTGTCTTTAAACGCAAGGGTCTCATACCGAACGAATCAAACACCTGCGTGAGCCTGGTTTGATTGTCGATGTTTTCTCGTATTTCCAAGGACATAAGACAACATTCGTTTTCAAATGAAAAGTTCTTAAATGGTCAAATACTATAGAAATTGGTCTATAATCACCTAATGACCACATTTCACGAAATTCTAATTTCATACATGCATGTTTCTCTTGTTCCACATCTTTATGATTCCTCAGTAAGAATTTATAAGCCGAATATTATTACTTCAAGCCATGCAATACTAAACAAGATCCAAGCACCTAATATAAATAATTAGTCCTATTTCAAATTACTAAATACGTATACCTAAACATGTTCAGATAATTATCTATGTTTAAAAATTAACGTCCATTTTTTGAAAACTAATCCGTGTTGTCTTAAAATCTCGTGAATGCTGTACATCACGACATCTGCTTCTACAAATTAGCTAATTACTCGGGTCGAGAAAATCTTCCCGATACACAATCCCCATAATCAACAAAGAATCCATAAACTTCTAAGAACGCTATAAACGAAGATGTAAATACAAACAGCACATAACATAGGTTTATTAGACTATTGTTAATATTAATATTAATATGTTAAAAAGCTCCTATTTATGTATGGATCTGGCAACGTTTGGTGTACTCAGGGCCTAAATCATGAAAATACAGTTCGTAGATTTAGTCAGAGATGTGAAGATATTTTAGGCAAAAGCTACCGGATGTGATTAAGTCAATGGAAAGATTGCGTTTCTATAAGTCATTAAACTCATTGTTAAAGATATATCGAATTGTTCTGAGATAGTGATTTTTGCTATATAATCACGATGCCATGAGTTGGGAACTTGCCAATCAGAGGTAACAATCGAAGATATGAAAATATTTGTCATCAAGAAAGATTCTATCACATTTGTAATGCTCATATCGAAAATGAATTTCATTTTATTACTGCTTGTCCGCTATATGGAGAATTACGAAGAAAATATTTACCCACATTTTGAATATAAAAATCCAACTTTAGAAAATTGAGGTCTTTTATACAGAATGATACTAGAAAAATTCTGATGAAAGCCTTAATGATAAGAGAAGCCGTTCTATGATCAAGTCCTTCTACATAGACATTAAATCAATATCACAAAATATCTATTTGCTCCACATAGGCGTTCGGATTCTCTTTAATCTATATTGTGTAATTGCTGTGTAATATACATTTGTATTTAATCCAAATAGAAATAATGTATAAAAATAATTACTTGGATGTGTAACATTTCCAAACGATACTATGTTTTCTTCCTGATATATACTCAAACACTTGTTTGTACCGCATGATGAATTATATTGTGTGTGTGTGTGTGTGTGTGTGTGTGTGTGTGTGTGTGTGTATATATATATATATATATATATATATATATATATATATATATATATATACATGTCATATGATTCCCAAACCCCTCAATTATTACAATTAGAACCTGCTTTTGTGAGTGAAGCAAGCTAGTCTTAACCAGTAAGCACAGATACAATTCAAATTTTACAATTCACGTTAGCCAGCCCTTGCAATAACTGTATTTTGGTATATACACTGGAACTCCTCAAAATATGCCCAAGCTCTATTCTGGACTCCATCAATACATAAAGGCGCCTCCACCTCCGGCTCCCAAATGGCAGCACAATATATAACCAAACTAAGGATCATACAGTTTCCATAACACATTATTTGGCATAGCTGCAACGAACTTAATTTACCAATAAGTAATCCAAGTACCTTACACACTGACTGTGAAGTCATTTTTGCCATGACATTATAATCTAAATATTCAGCAAGTGTTAAACTCAGACTAAAATATCAGTCAACAATCTCAACAGTACCAGCACCACAACAACACTAGCACCACAAGAGTGCTAGCACCACAAGTGCTCTTGCACCACAAAAGCAATATCATCATGCTTGTAAGTGGATGTTGAACGTCTCATCACAATATCTCTAAAATGAACTGTCTTTAATTACTGATACCATGAATGCATATTATTAAGTATAAACTGCAAATCACACTCAGTCTGCGAGCAGGACTAAATTATCTGCAGTCAATTAAAGACATTTTGTTCATTATCACCAAAGCCATTACCCTTGCCAACTTACAAAAAAGAAAATGACAGAAGAAAGAGATGAGTTACCTTTCATTCTGTTTCTATTATGTTACTTAAAGACGAAATGTGGTTTAACGTACTTCTCTTTCTTGTAAAACCTCATTTTGCTCATAAACAATTATGTCGTTATTTTCAGTCCAATTAGTAAGCTTTTAGTCTAAAACAAATAAAATGCTCATGCATAAAAGAAGCAAGATAAACGGGATCCCTCAAATATTCTTTCTTCTGTTTTCATTTTATTGGGTTGACAATATTCAGTTGGAATAATTCCAGTAGTACAACAAACGTTAAGTATGACGTGTTAGTTCCAGTAGTACAACAAACGTTAACCAGGACGTGTCAGTTCCAGTAGTACAACGAACGTTAACTATGACGTGTCAGTTCCAGTAGTACAACAAACGTTAACCTCAACGTGTCAAGTAGTACAACAAACGTTAACTATGGCGTGTCAGTTCCAGTAGTCAATAGTACAACTAGCTTTAACCACGACGTGTTAGTTTCAGTAGTATAACAAACGTTAACCATGACGTGTCAGTTTCAGTAGTACAACAAACATTAACCACGAAGTGTTATTTCCAGTAGTACAACAAACTTTAACCACAACGCATCAGTTTCAGTAGTACAACAAAAGTTAACCACAATGTGTCAGTTCCAGTAGTACAATAAACGTTAACCACGACGCGGCAAATCATATTGCATCATCACCATTCTGTTGTAGATCAGATGGGTTGCTTCAAAACTACATACATTCCCTTCTTTTCATTTATATCAGCCTTGTCCACCTTTCATTTATATCTGCCTTGTCCAATTTTCATTTACATCAGCCTTGTCCGCTTTTTATTTACATCAGTCTTGTCTACTTTTCATTTACATCAGCCTTGTCTACTTTTCATTTACATCTACCTTGTCCACTTTTCATTTACATCAGCCTTGTCCACTTTTCATTTACATCAGCCTTGTCTACTTTTTATTTACATCAGCCTTGTCTACTTTTCATTTACATCAGCCTTGTCTACTTTTCATTTCTATCGTCTAATAACAACATTACTGTTACTTATATAAATATTGCCATTGCATATATGAGATAACTTACGTCTGTAAAGCTTGTTCTCCACATACGCAAAATTATTTTATATTGTATGAAATGATATTGTCATATGGCTTCACCTCCATAAGGCTATTTCTTTTGGCTCTTATAGCTACGTCTCATGCAATCGATCTCTAAAACTTAATGTAATCTTTTATGACTTTATGCAAATCGATCTGTTTATATTTTATATCCATAAAAACCCTTTCATTTGTCTAGCGGCTTTGAACAGATTTAAATTTAAACATATTTAAATTTAAAAATTTTCTTTTATTAACGCATACAACATTCCATAGCTTCAATAATTCTTCATTCCACCAAGGTATTCCGATCCTTCACTTTTTGCATAATGTGTCATTGAGGTAACGTATTATCCTTCTCACACTGGATAATGGAACAGAGATGTAACGTATTATCCATCTCACACTGGATAATGGAACAGAGATGTAACGTATTATCCAT
>JAECUM010025110.1:0-13037 GCA_016617855.1 Megalonaias nervosa | reverse complement strand
ATTTTGCATCTGTACAGTGCCACTTAGTTATTTCATGTCGGTGTCGTTGTTTCACGTTTTACTTAAATAAAATACTGACATTTTTTCCTGTTTAAACATTGGACTGGTTGCTGTGATGCGTTCTCCGCGAAACGCACTTTATTTCAAATTACCACTGCTCGATAATGCCCTTTCTGGTGCTGACGAGCTGTTGAACAGTACTCAATCTAATTAAACACTGCTAAAAGACAGCACAATTAATGCGTTTTTAAAATCTACTCTCTGACTACATTTTTGTCAAGGAAACGCAGTTACAAAGTACACGTATAACCGTCGAGGGGAATGGTGTCAGAAAAGGCATCTATTCACTGGAGTCTGACGTAGGATAGTGTTATGTACATTTTTGGGGGAGGGAGGTAGGGGCATTGTGCCCTTTATATAAAGAATACAAGAGTAGAATGTTATTAATTTTAGGTAGTTTTAGTCTTGTTGGGGGGGGGGGGAATTCTAGGCAGCTGTAAAGTTTTCTTCCCCGTTCTCTCTTCTGGGGCGATGTATCAATTTAACGATGGCATCCAGCAATAAAAGCCGACGCCTTAGTTTACTACACGACATAAACTAGTAAGGGCCTGGGCCTTAAATTTTTGAGTGGGAAGAGGACGGTTTTAAATTTTTACTTTCACCTCAAGATAATTTTTTTCAACTAATATAATAAATATATATATTTTTTTATTTTCTCGTCTGGAAATCTTTTAAAGAATTTTTTTTTTCTTCAAATTATTTGGGAGTCGCAATATTTTTATAACAAAAAGTCCCGCTTCCTTCCCCAAAAGAAAAAGAGAATTTTGTACTTGTATGACTGCCGGAGGGCAGCTATGATTGACGGTCGGCTTTATTTTACAGAGGGTACAATCCAGCCCAAAAACTAAAGACAACCTCCCCCCAAATACCCCCCCACCCCCAACCAACAAAACAAACAAACAAACAAAAAACAAGTACTATGTACTAATATCTAGCCTCAAGCTCTTTGTGCCTGCACCAGCTTTTACAATGTATTATGTACCGAGAATAACACGTCATGGGTATTCCAAGTAAGATAACTCTGTTTCCTTTTATTCAAGGACGATGATAAGAATTCTTCGAAATGACTCTTTCAAATGTAAAGTTCAAAAGATGCAAAATAACTGGTATAATTTTTCATGAAAGCTTAGGCAATCAAAACAAGTGAAATTATTGCAACATTTGGCTTATATAATGTTTAAAGTTAAAGTTACTGGAAGACTGAAATTGTGTTCTCCTCGCTATATAACAATATATTAAAACGTATAACACTGGCTGTATAATCAGGTTAATAACTGCCGTATACTGATATACAGATTCAGATATATTTATACAACGGCATTTTGCGATAGCAAAATATACACCCAACGATACTGATTATTGGCTACATGTATTTAAAGAACACTAACATCCCATGATCCACTTACCATATCACTTAAAAGAAAAAAAAAGTCCAACTGCAAACTGCACAGACCCAGATCTGCCGTCGCATAACGCAAATCTGGATCTGTGCAGTTTGTTAGTAGTAATCAGAAGAACAAACAACATAGACCCTGATATGCAGGCGCATTATTCTATGGCAGATCAGGATCTTTGTTGTTTGCAGTTGCACTCAACTCATAATCGAGAATATACGTTAAGTGAATGTCGTCTGCCAATGACCTGATTAGAACTTCTCGTATAAAGCACGAGCAATAAGACTTCTTCATTCAAACAAGCAAGTTAGTGAAATAGTCGAAAAGAATTAAGTCAAATATAAAAATCTTAAAGTTAGGAATGAACTGCTCAAGATGTAGACTGATACGCTGCAATCGATTTCAAAATAGTCTTCATCGATTTGACATTAAAAGAGTGTGTTGTTATGGAGATTACATATGAAATAAGATAACCGGTGTAGGTATAATTTACTGGCTACACGCAAAATGACATTCGAGACTTCAGTCTGACCTAGAAAGTTCATCCTATTCCAACAGATCGGACAAAAATGGGGGTTTGTTTCAGCCCTAGCTTAAAAAAAGAAGAAATCAATAAAATCACCTTTCTTGAGATTACTTCAAGATAGCTTATAATAGAAATTCTGCTAATCGACACATTTTTCTCTAATGACGTAGAAATAAAAAAAAAAGTTGTTATCAAATGGTGTGAATTACATGGATAACATATATTTTATATTTGTTCGTTGGGTCATTTTATTTTTCATATTGTGAACATACTATTACTTTAACTGCAACGGTAGATTTTCTAGGATACTATTATTTTATGTTGTTGTTCCAGTCACCAGTTACCTTAGATAACGACAGACGTGGCAAACAGGATCGAAAATTACGTTCCAAAACCGAAGTATAGTTAAGGGTCTGTCGAAAATAGTTCACTTGCGATCATGGGAAGATGTTAAGTGAAATTAGTATATTGAGGTCCCTTGTCTCTCCTAAGCCTCGATGTTTCAGCTTTGTTCTTTACAGCTTTCTCTACAGCCACCTGCAGTAAAGAAAAAAGAAAAAAAAGAAGAAATTTTTACATCCGATGAGAAGCAAATTATATAATTAATATACAAGAACGTAAAAAAGCAGCATTATTCCCAAGCTTTTCTTAGTAAGCACCTTCACCCACATCAAAATCATTTGCAAAAGCGTCCCAACTTCCATCCAGGGTGTGGATCTTAATCGCTATACATATGCGGACCAACCTCAGTCATATCCCAACACCTGAAGCCTCGATCACAAATTTTGTGTATAAGAGTTATCTCATTAAACACACAGAAACACATACTTCCGGACAGGATAATATAATTCCCACCGTTTATATAAAAACAAATAATAATAAAAAAGACAAAAACACAAGGGGATAATATCGATTCATCAGAGAGTTTCTGAACTGTACTGTACTTACAACTCTGGATCAAGCTAATAGTGAAAACAGATTGTTTTGTTTGTTTCTTTTTTATTGGTGTTTAATGACACAACAAAACTTTGACGGTTACATCGTGTCGACGGCATGTGAGTAATGCACCTTACCCAAGGATACAACCAGGTTGCCGATCAGGCTCACCAAGGACACACTCTGATTGCCGATCAGGTTTATCTAATGACACACTCAGGTTGCCGATCCGGGCTGATCCATTGGTGTGAATTGAACCGATATCCTTCTCGCCATGTAATTATATCGTTAAAGGAGCCACAGATGGATAGATGTTAAAACTCAGTCTCTTTCCACTAAGAGCTGAGGAATGCGTCTACGTTGCAAGATGAGTAAGAACAGAAAAGAGGTTCATAATGGTGCATTAAAACATGTGGAGATAGGTATGGTATGTACAAATGAAAACACAGATATGGTTTAGAGTTTGACAGATGATTACTCGCCGGGGTCTTGAGTGGTACAAAAAATAATTTTTAAAAAAGACGGGCAGAGGTGACGTTGGGTTTGGGTGATGGGAGCTGATCTGTTGTTATATAGGAAGAATGGCTCTTCGAGTGTGCCGATTGCAAGCAGCATCCCATATGAATACATAAATTTAATTGTCAAGGGCCACAACTCTAAGAGAACATAGAGTTGACTAGATCAAACCCATAAATGACAACTCTAAGACAATGAGGCAATGTACGTATCAAACTGCATCAGAATATGTTGAGCGTTTTTTGAGTTGTGCCGGTTAGAAGCAAAATCCCATACGAAGATATGAACTCAATTGTAAAGAATCATAACTCTATCCAAAATGGAGTTGAGACAAAACCCATAACAGCCAGATCTTTGTCCATGAGACGATGCGCACAACAAACTTGCAATAGACCATGTTGGTAAGAAGGTAAGGACGATGTAAAATTGATCGAGAAAGGGCAAACAGTTCAATGAAATATGGACCTGAAAAGACGAAACCGTAGCAATATAAAGCCACATATCCTAGGCAATTCACGTACCAAATCGAACCTAAGGGCAACGGAATAATGGTGCTTGCATAAAGAATAGGACATATCTTGACAGTACGTCCACAGTTTTCCGTTTTGCACAACGCGGATTCTCCATTTATTACATATAGGAATATTAGGATACGAGAACACGTCTGTACCACTCATAGCCACCACTTGTAAATGTTAAATTATTACTTTTGTAGGGGTACGAGAACACACCTATCACACGTGAAGATTGTAAATCATTTCATCCAGTGTATTAATCTTACCACTCAGTCCTATGCCACATGTAAATTTAAATTAATACCATCTCGTGTATGGGGTATGAAGAAAACAGAAGGATTTAAAACCAGTGTCCCTTTTTCAGTATGACTCTTACAATATTCTTTGTCATTAAAGCTGTAGAACCAAAGGACTGGGCCATGTTGGAAAGCAATTCCGGACCACAAAGAGCTTCAAAACCTAATTTCGTTTCAATTGTCTGAAAAATAGAATTTTGTTCATCATATTGGTTTGAAAAAAAATTATCTTGTGATGAAAGAAAAAATATCCTGGTTGGAAATAAAATCCGACCCCCACCCATCTACCCCATCTATAATTAAATGATCTGTCCAAAACCTATTTGTGTTTCTGCGTCGTACGAGCGCATGCATTTTTTATTGACCTAACTCTATAACACAGTTAATACGTCAGGTCTTTTACTGTGACGTACGCACAAAACCCCTACCCTGCACTACATCGACATTTGTAATTTCAATTAGCTGATCGTAAACAAGCATCTCATCTGACCTTGAGTCCAGAAAAATGTGAACTCTAACACGTGTTTATGTAGGTACGTTCAACGGATACGGGGATATACTTCCAGTAATTTCTTATAATAAGAGATCTCGTTTGCGGATTAAGTATGTCAGGATCTTTGATTAGTATCAAGAGACCTCGAATGAACAAAGCAAGATCTCTAAATTGTAAACCGAGGTCTTCGATTAGTAACCGAAGATTACCGCAGATGCTATCTGAATAAAAACGGAAGATTAAATAGCTAATGGAAGTGTGTCCTATGAGTTAGGTTATATCTGGACTAGTCTAAGTTGGAATAATTACGCCACATTTTACCACTGTAATTAAGATGATTTTTGCGAACGTGTCACTCTGACATAAACTAATGCATACTTTTACACATTTCTTTCCTGACAATTATTAATTGCGCCATGAAAAGACTGAAAAGTTTCATGCAAATTTTAGAACAGCCATTCACAGATATTCTACGACAGAAGGAAGATCGCTTGATTTTAATTTAGAAGAAAGATCCTAACAATTTTGTGATTAAGACACAATCTGGGACAAATTTTATGACTTTTATGATTGTACCTTTTCAGTACATACAAATAGAAAACGGTATACATGTACCACCAATGTTTAATTCACAGATGATGTTTTCAGACTTTCGTGGACTATTCCATAGCAAAAAAATACTATAAATTATTTACAGATTTATACTAATACCGTAAATACTCTGTATACTACACAGACCAAAATCTGCCGTTGCATGATTCGCCGGCGTGAGACTGAAAAGTGATCCGTTGAATACATGGCTGAGGTTCAGATTTCCACAGTAGAGGTTCAGTTTTCATTTACTGAATAATACCTGAACTTGCCGGATATGACCAGTTGAATAACGAACCATATATGGATTAAGAATGACCCCGCTGAAAAATTACCTTCTATCATTAATAATTACAACTGTACCAACACATTTATCAGAAGCCAATACATATCGAATTTCGAATATATATATATATATATATATATATATATATATATATATATATATACACACACACACACACACACATACATACATACATACATACATACATACATACATATCAGTAGTCGATATATTGAAGTAAAGGAGGTAGAATTAAGAATGAATCCATGTTCCTACAAAATTTGCTTGGAAGAGAGTAAACCGGTGCGGCTGAAACTTAAGCACTGTAAACTGTGAATCCAGAGACCCCGAGTTGGAGTCTTAACGGCGCCACTGTTATTTTCCTGCTTGTCGAGCAAGAAACTTAAATGTGTTGTTATATGTATTTTGACACGGAAGACTGAAGCAGTCTATATCAATACATATGTACCGCTTCCTTTTTTCTTCTGGTGCCGTTTCGTACGTATGATTGTGTGAGCTGTTTAGCAATGAGTTGGAGGGGAAGCTGTTAGATCTGGGTACCACAAAAAATTTGGTACCGCAGTATTTCTGAATATACTGCGATACGTACCACGGTACCGCAATTACATTAAGGACCAACAATGTAATGTTTTGATACAGGGCCAAGATGCTGTTTGAAAGAAAAAAAATCCGTCTGGAAAAAAAAATATCTTGCTCCGATTTATAGCAAAGGAACACCATATCATATCCAATATATTGTTTGAAAACAATTTGTCTTGAAATAAAATAAAATAAAATATCTTAACTCAAAAGAAAATTGCAACCCTTCCCTCCTGAATATTAAATGGTAATTACCTTATAACAGATGAATTTACTATTTATATGTTAATTGTTGTATACGTTTAATCTAAAGAATGTAACTAAAGTAGGATGATTCAACTTACACTATAGCTGACACCCTATAAAAGACATGGTGCTGACATTAGAGAGCTTGTTCAGAAAAACAGTAAGTGCTGACACCGAAGCTTACCATTTACTAGCTATATTATTGATATAATAGGCAGAGAAACTTTGAGTGGAATGCAAACGCGTGGGCAAGATAATTTTTAGAGAGGGCCAGTAAATATACAACATACTGACTCAACAAATGAGAAAATATTTAGTGGACTTGAGAAATTATGTAAAATTCAAACAGAAAACAACTGCTCTCTTGAAAATGTTTTGATGATTATCTGTCTTACAAAGGAATCCTTGACACATTAACATACTCTAGTACAGAACTAAAATGTTTTTTATTCCGAATTATTCCCAAACATTTGGATTTGAACCGAATATCTTTCAAAATCCCATTTGGCCACTACGTTGGCATACGTGACTCGTGTCAAACATGTGATTAAACGATCATGAATATATAACTGTATTTGTAATATTCAAAATTAATTTATAACAAATTCAACTGTTTTGTATAACCAAATTAATATGTTTTAATTAATACCGCGCACATCAAAAAACTGATATCCTCCTCAATTATGAATTCTTGCATTCATATCCCGTTATCTGATCATAATTGTTATCCACTTACATCTTCACAATGTTTATACAGCTGCGATTTTCCAACATGTAGACAATTCAGTGTGTGCAGTCTTTTATGTTAGTTCATGAAACCTCAAAAAGATAGCAAAGCAACTTAAGATTAGAGTTAAGACCGTTCTGAGCACTGATATTCGACTCTAATATTATTCTGGAATTGTTATAAATTATTCAAAAGAATTCTGGACAACGCCATCTTGACGACATCACGGTTCTTGGAGGACCAGTACATTTCCGGTATTGAAAATTATAAGGGACTTTTCATTCGTTTAGGACTTTCACAGACCTTTATAAGGACTAATTTGGATTCACTTCATTATACTGTAAGTTCCTCTCACATTTTTCATTCATTACTTTAATAATTAAATTGTTTGTTAAGTTTTACAAAACGTTTGGGATTTGCTTCTTTTCTGTTGCTTAAGTTTGTGACCATATAGTCGTAACAATATAACTACCGAAGACCCCAACAGAAGACATGAGACCCGTACATCAGCCACAGAGCCATAAAACGGGTCCAGGGATACCCATCATTGAAGCCAAGGTGCCATCAGATTAATCGAAAGCCCTTGGATGAGTACCGGGATTCCCATTTATGACCGAGTGTCTGTTATTATCACTTTGTGCATACCTACCATTGCCTTAGAACCTCTGGGTGATCCCAAAGGTCTTATAAAAAGCTATATTAGTTCAATCTATTCTAGGGACATCCCACTGTGAAGCCAGAGTATTACGGTGGTAATTAGAGTCTATGGGCTGAGTATAGAGACTAAAATCGGAAGCCAAGGATAATTTGAGACGGTTTTTCCTCAGTAGGAATTGTGTTTGACGACATTGCCTAAAATCAACCCGTACTAAGGCTTTTAAATTTTGTTCTGCTGACGTATTTTGCCATTCAAGATGATTTTCTGTTATCGCCTTTCTCAACGCAATTCAAAAAAATTTATACACGCAGAACAAGAGTGAAGTTTTCATAATCCTGAACAAATGACGGACGATGGTGAAAGAGAGTAAAGATAATATTACTAAGTGTCTTCAACGCTTCACGTATTGAAAAAAAAAACATATGACCCCAAACAGGCCTGCTAAATAATATTGGAGTAAATTCGAGTGGTAAATTCAGCGTTGAACAGCGATCCCAAATGCGCTTTTAAAATTTACCTGAATAAATGTAAATTTTCAACAAGCATGATCCATTTTCAATAGCTGTTGGGTCCAGCTAACAGCTTTGAATTTTGATTTTGCAGTGACCAAACAATGGCCTGCTATGTGGTAGAGCAATAACTGATGATGTTGTTTTTAAAGCAACATTGAATAATGAACCCAAAGGAGACGTTGAAAACTGACCTTAATGTTTGTCAGTTTTCAACATGTATGACTCATTTTCAGCATCTTTTGGGTTCAGTTATCAACGTAGAATTATTATTTTGCCATGTTTCAACGGGGATCTGAATTCAATCTCACATCGGAATATCTGGGCTTATGCAGTTTGTTTAGAAGAATACAGAGACCCTGATCAGCCGGCGCATTATGCGACGGCAGATAGGAGTCTATGCTTTTTGTAGGTGAACTCGACTTATGTGCGTGTACATTGTAAACACTGAGGATTTATTATTTGTCATTTCTCCAGAACAGTGCATATATACATGATAAGATAATCAATCCATGTACGTTTTGCGCACGCATCGATTATTATTAGTACTTACTTATGTACCCACCAGTGGTATCAGGGATGTAGAATGGTCTAATAATGCCGCCTCCCCCCCCCAGGCCACGGCGACTCAGTGAGCAGCGTGATAGACTCGTAACCGAAAGGGTGCTGGTTCGAATCCTACTACAGGATTAACTCCAGTCGGCTATAGTGTGTCCTTCGGCAAGGCACTTTGCTCCAGTTACCTCGGCACTAAATAACACACTTGTGTTAATGTATCGTAAACCAAACCAAAGCAAATGTACGTTGTATTTTTGTGTTACATTGACCTGATTGCATTAGCCCCCCCCCCCCATCCCACTGCATCGCGTAATCTTCACATTTTCTTTTGAAAGCGTCGAAACAATATTTAATGTTTTTAGACGACTTCCTTGTTACTAGGCATGAAGTTTGCTTTAAAGCTTGATGTCAGTAGAAGAAGAGATAGTCCAAGAATTTTTCAAATGTGAGGAAATGAAAAGTTTTGAACAGAAAGGCAATATTTTAGTGGACTTAGAAATATTTCGATTTTACATTCATATTTTATGGCTGCTGAATATTCAATGAAAAATTAATTATTGCCAGCCAAGTTATAACAAATATATTTACAAATCTATATTCGAGGAGGAAAATTTTGGATGTTGGGTGAAAATGTGGCCCTGTTTAAGAAATAATTAAACAAAGTTAGCTAATCGCTTGGATTAGTTTTAAAACTTATGTGGTTCGTATGTCAAGTTAAAGACGAACGAACTATAACAGCGCACGTGGTAGACTCATGAACTTGACCCGTAACCTCACTATCATTTTGTGTGGGGTGATCGCATGTCTCCTCTCAACGGCAGATGGGACCGAAGTTTTGATAAAAACCTGTTGATTTGTTAGATATACGTCCGGGCTTTCCACTAACGTGATAACTCCCCTTTTGTCAGGAATGTTCTAAATCCAATGTCCAAGGTTACGATGTCATGCATTGTGCTATGATAGATAGAAGTAGTAATGGATATAGATTACAATTTCTTTTTGCATTAACAGGTTTATCGGTAAACAATTTATTTATACAAAAAAACAATTATGAAAACTTATTACTGCATAATGCGGAAAGAGGATAAGAAATGTACATCAGTATGTGCTTTGAAATGAGTCAAAATACATTTAAAAATACATTAAAAAAGAACACAGGTTTAGGAAAAAGAAAAATCCTATATCCACTAGAGACTGGAACTATAAATAAATTCTTAGTTTCGTCTGATGTGCTGATATTTAGCAATTATTCATGAATGTGTGTGTGTCAGCAGCGAGGGGCCCCTGAAAGCGCGGGGCACAAGGCGCTTGCCTCGTTCGCCTTGCCCTAGGGCCGGGCCTGGTGTTCACGCAGAGGTGCACTTTAGTGTCTGTAGAACTTTTGTGCTTCAAAGATTCTCTCAGTCCCGTAATGTGTGTTCGTTTTAGAGAACTATGCAGTAAAACTTGTGTATAAACCACTCAGGAGACAATCGAAAAGTGGTCTTTATATTGCAATGAAGGGGAACGTACTCGTACTATGAAGGTCATTGTTGGTCCTGGAAATTCCATTTTTAAACATGTGCACAAATTTTGAACTTTAACAAGGATGATTTGGGATGGATGTTTCTATTTACTGAGTTAGAAGCAGCATTCACAGCAGGTCAGGGTCTGCAAAAGGTAAGTCAGGGTCGGCAAAAAGTGTAATTTTGGGGCTAATTTAGAGCATTCTGAGTTTTTGTTGATATACGCTTCAAATAAGAACCAAGGCCATGTTCCCATATGATGTACATAATATTCACATGTGTAACATAATATCTACATCGTTAACATATTAACGCATATATTTACTTCTCCATTGAAACAATGACCAACATTATAACCAAATAAAATGCTTATTTTGTTTTCATATGCAAAATAACTTATATTTATACTGCGAACCATTACGTATTAATACCTGTTGTATTAAGTTTATAAGATGAAAAGGAATTCTGCTGTCCTAATGATTAGACACATGATATTTTGTATATAAAATAAATATTAATTAAATATCCCTTAATTTCGTTATTTTTTATCCATATTGCCTGAAATATCCACACACACACACACACACACACACACACACACACACACATATATATATATATATATATATATATATATATATATATATATATATATATATATATATATATATATATATATATAGTTAATTACTTTTTTCATTATCTGTCAGAAAATTATTTTATTTTAATTATGAAGACTTGACGCTGCTATTTTGCGTAAAGTCATATTAGGAGAGCTTACAAAAGTTTACATTAAATCTGAACTCTATCAGACACGACGTTTTTATAACAAAGAGCGGCAGATTTTACATAAAACAATTTTGGCAGTCATAGCAAAGGCGATGTGATGAATGGATCAAATCACATTCTTCGATTTGGTTTGTACTTAATACGTAAAGAGGCAAATTATTGATTTCATTTGACAAACACACAGGCATTCATACTCCTTCTCAAGATCCATTTTAAACGTGTCTCGTTATACATGTTACAGCGCGGTAAGCACGAATTGCATTGATGGCGGTGCAAAACGCGGTAAGAGCGGGATATATTGTTGGCCGTGCAAGTTCAAGAATAGAAAAGGTTATGAAAAGTATTTGTTCTGTTTCTTTATTTCCCTTTTTACCTCAACGTTGTCATGGTAATTTATCATATCGACTCGGTACGCGCACTCCACATCCGGGTACTGGTAGGCCGTTTTCATCCAGCGGGCAAGGGGCGTCTAAACCCGGTTGTCCCTGTGAAAATGAATCAGATGAACTATCAGGTATCATAAGTGAAGTCTTGTTCTCCTACGATTCTAATAGCTCTTTACTCCTTATTATATGAACATGAATATTTTGGACAAAGGCTACTCCATCGTTTGATCGGTACATAAATCAGTAATAGAAAACGGGAACCTTGGACGATATATATACAGACATGACTGATCACCATAATAATAATAATAATAATAATAAGAAGAAGAAGAAGAAGAAGAAGAAGAAGAAATTCTTTAAATAAAATATTTTCGGTTATTTGACTTTGAGACGCGACAAAGCGAAAAACAGTCGAAAGTCCGCATACCCTATATACTAGCTATAAGTTTAATCCAACTGCAAATTGTACATACCTGGATCTGCCGTACATAATGCGTCCACATAACTGGGTCTGTGCAGTTTGTTAGGAGTAATAAGTAGAACAAACAACACAGATCCCGGTCTGCAGGCACATTAGGTTACGGCAGATCAGGATCTTTGTTGTTCGCAGTTTAACTCGATGTTAGGCGAGTATATACGGTAGCTCATTACCTGGATCCTCTGCATACTTTCTATAAATTGTTCAAGGTCAGTCAAATCTGATTTTATTTTCAAAAGAATCAATATTTGAACGGTTTATTTTATACTGTTGAATAAGGAAATGTTGTGCAACTGAAGATAAATCAAGTTTGAATGAATGACTTGGGAAAAATCGACGTTTGTGGATAAACGTGTTATAGGAAAATCGGAGTTTCTTGGTGAATAAATGAATTATGGAAAATCCGTCTTTCTTTGTGAATAGGTGAATTATGGAAAATCGGAGTTTCTTTTTGATCCTTGAGAATCCCGTAAAGGATTTACCGCACTTAGGTACTTGATGACCTGTCTGGTCTGTATTATTAGGTCATGGATCATTTGTTTATTACTGGTTTATGTTGTATCCCAGTCAAACAATGAGTTTTTTTTTTTTTTTAATTCGGTTCAAACTATGACGAAGGCCATGGTTTTGGACGTAATAATTTGAAGTTACAGGCAATGTTCAAGATCGCAAAAAGGTATGAGTAATTTTAAAGAATAGGTTAAAAAAGGGGCTTTTTAATGGATTTATAATTTTTTGGTTTTATATTTTTAGAATGGTTTAGTAACTTACAGAGAAGGGATATTTTTTTAAAATTCATAAAAATAACAATAAAAAAAAAAAAAAAAAAATAACAGAAAAAACGTTCATAGAGGTCCATTTGTATGCTTCTACAATAGCCACATGAGATACGTAGATGTTAAAATATGAAAGAGGATGTACACGGTTTCTGATATGTTGCGTGTGACATTGACCGACGATTTAGCATA